>JAMXBD010002941.1:0-151545 GCA_024138025.1 Combretum micranthum
TGACCACCTCAGTCCGCGAAGGCTTTCATCTATGTACAAGGCGTCTAACACATGGAGGAGATCCACGGAGTGATACATTTTATTGTTGATATAACTTAAGTAACAATGTAAAGGAAATTCAATTTTACTATACTCAAATACAAAGCATTACACTTCAATTACATTAATCGAAAGATTCCATTGCAATAAACTATTATAAGCCAATCATAAAAAACCGAACTAATAACTTCAAGCATTCTTATTTTTGCCGGAATCCTGAAGTCATTCTCGATCCAACCATCACGGTCCCCATTAGCATTCTTGAGATACCTGTTTAATCAAACATCTATGAGGTATAAGCTCACTAGCTTAGTGAGTAGAACTTCTAGGATTGCATTTATAACAATCATACAATCAAGTGATTAGTTAGACAAGTGATATGCATCAAACACGTGAATTCAACAAACATATGACTGCCGAAAATCATATGTGGATGGACTTGGCCTCTATCCGGGTTAGCAGATTAACGAATCTTGCGGTACGATGCCGTTTAAGCTTGTGGTCAATTGACATAAATTGTTTCTGGATCACGACTAACCAATCATATTCGTTTAAGGACAACGATAAACCAACTCAATAATTCGTTTAAGGACAATGAAAACCAACAAATGCTAATGCCATCCTCTCGTGTATGAATGGGATCATTTCATCTTCAATTCGAATAATCAATTTACCAATTCTTTAAGTGATCAATCAATAATCGCAACAACATTCAATTCTAATTCATCTATACAAGCAATAGTTAACCACTCAGCTTCGATTATTTTTATCCAATTCTCATATCGACAAAGCATATAGTCTCCTTTCGTCCATCATGCATATCCATTTTATTTACCAAATATCTAGTGCAACTATTATTACAATCATATACAATAAATGAAAATCGGAAGTAATACTCACCTGGCCATTGGATCACGATCTCTTAGTACAGTAATCGGTGGTAAGGAATCGTCGATATCGGGGTCACCTAAAAGGAAGAAATACCTAATAAGTATTTCATTATTAACTAGTCCAAGCTATTCATACAAACCATCAAATTCGTAATTCTTGTCCTAAGCGGGATTTCCAACTTAAAACGACCATAACTTGGTCATTTTAACTCGGAATCTCGCAAATTATATCGATTTCTATCTACTTTGAAAGATCTATCTAATTTAATATTTTTTCAAGTTTTGAAAATATTAAGGTCATGAAACAGGGGATCAGATCTGGTTGGTGACAATTCCATTTCGAAAAATGTTTTGTAATGTTTGTAATGTTTCTACTTATAGATTAGCTATATGCAATATGAATGATTTCCTAACATGAATGACATGAGATGAGCTTAATGTGTGCATGATTCGATGATTTTTGCTAAAAGGAATTTTATAACTCTTTATATTGCAAGACTTCAAGGATAACTACTTTTAAGAATACTAGTTTCCTAACTTTGATCATTTCCATTTGTTTTGGATTTATTACTTAGAAAATATAATTATTTGTTAAAATTGAGTCTTCTTATATATAACTTATGACCTTCATTTCTACATAAAAATTTCCGTTTTAACTTTGTAAACATGTTTTCAAGTAGGGTTGATTCCAAAATCCGAATTTTGTAAAAATTGTTTTGTGGTGATTCCTTTAAGTAAAAATCATTTGATATCTTAGAAAATTAAGGCTCAACCATGCTAGCCACTAAGGACTTTCATTTCTTTGATAAAACTCTAATTTGAGTTTGGAAAATATGGTTTTCATGCCATTATCCATTATTACGAATTTCAAAATGACAACAACTCAATTTTCCTACTTTTCTACTCTTGTTCTATATTTTTTCTTAGTAAATCCCATCTTAATTTATCAAAATCATTACTTGATGATACCTATGACCTAAACTCCTCATTTTTCATATAAAACACAAGTTTTGGAGTTGTAAATGAGTTTTTAAGGCATGGTTTTGAAATCATCCGAATTTACAAATTTTGGATAAACTCAATTTTCATACCTTATTTCTACAATGCATCATACATATATGTATTTCCTACAAGCTATTGTTCATGATGGTTATGAGATGATCTACCTATATGTATACATATAATACCAAGAATTCTTTTTGAAAACTTTTACTTTGCAAAACTTTGAATTATACTAGACTTAAGAAAAATAGTTTTTCTTCTTGTAAAATCATACTTTTTTAATCAAAACTCAACCTTGATGATCTATATAACCATCACCTTCATTATTTCATAAAAACCTTCATTTTGGGGTTAGAAAGTAGTGGTTAAATAGGTGGTTTACCTAAGTACGAATTTTACAAAATTTTTGAAGAATGAAAACATTGTTTATTATTCTTGGAAACCATTTGTTATCCTAGGATTATATTTTGATAAACTTCTTTATCTTATCAAAACTTGGTCTTTATTACATATATTCCCTAGGACTTCATTTTCCTATCAAAATTATCATTTTGGCATTTGGAAATAGGTGTTTAAATTGTGGCTATTTTCAAATCCGAATTTTGAGAAATTCATTTGAGCTTGTTTTCCTTTGTAAAACTCATTTAGTCTTTCAAAAACCATTTCCTAATCAAACTACCCTTAAGGCTTCCATTTCTTTAATAAAAGTCTTGTTTTGAAGTTGAAAATGGTTTTCAAAATTGGTCTTGTTGGGATCCGAATTTACAAAATTTATTTTTGGACATATCTTTTGATAAAATCTATCTAAACTTATGAAAATCCATTCCTTACATATCTATCCTAAGAGCCTTCATATCTTGAATAAAAACTTCATTTTTGAGTTGGAAAACATGTTTTTAAAATATGCCTTGGCCAAAATCGAAAATGAGATTTTTTTATTTTGAAAATCACTTTTGATTCTTGTAAAAAGAGTCTTGATGATATACATATATTAAGCCTTCATTATCTTAAGTAAAAATTACATTTTGACACTTGGAAAGTGGTTTTTAAAGGGGTCTTGCCAAAATACGAATTTCCAATTTTTGTTCAAGTTCAAATCTAAGATCTACACATAATATGAACATACATCTAAATGAAACCCATGGTAGTGCACAATAAACTCATAGATCTAAACTTTACTTATCAAAATCATTCATTTATGTTGTCTATACCCTAAGCACTTCATTTTAAATGAAAAATACACATTTTGAAGTTGAAAAACAACTTTTCTAAATATGGTTCCATTTTCATCCGAATTTTCAAAAATGATTTTTGTTAAAAATAAAATAGATCTTGAGTTTTCTACAACTTTCCTACTATCATCATGCTATTACAAGTTGTTCATGAACAAAACAAAAGTCTAATGCATTATGAACCAAAAACAACTAGATCTAGTTATAAATGCATGAATCACTAAGATAGACATGTGGATGATGAATCTATGCATAGATCATAAGCAATAGCAAAAATATAACTTCAAATAACAAGATCTAGGCATAAACAAAATCAAAGCTACAAAAAGTTAGATCTACAAAAATAACAACTTTAAACAAGAAAATAATATGATACAAGATAATAATAATGGAGAAGAGGAGTGTTTCATTTTTGGCATCATCATCCTAAGCTTTTAGCTTATGGAAGGTCATTTGATGCATGAAACCTTCATTACACTTTACCTATATCACCTATGGAAGCTTTGAGAAGAAGATTTGCTTAAAAATCTTAAGAAATATGCATGGAGGCTCATGGAAGATATCGGGGCAGCTTGTTCCTTGTAAGAACAAGAGCAATATGAAGAAGAAAAGAAAGGAAAAAAGAGAGAGAGAAAGCTAAGAATGAAAAAGGAAAGAGTGAGTAAATGAAAGAGAGAGAGAAAATGAGTGTATTAATTGAAAGAAGGAAAGAAAAAAAAATAAAACAAGGGCAGCCAATATGTGGGGGAGCTGCACGTGAAATTGGGGAGAGGAGAGAGAGGGTTTTATTGAAATTTGACTTGAATTTGATTTGTATAATTAATGTGTAATGTAACTTCTTTAAGAAGGAGTGGAATATAATTAATTTAGTCAAAATGGAGTAAATTAAAGGACAATAGCAGCCTAAAGAGTCAAAATCTGCCATGAATTGATATAATGAAGTGTAAAAAGTTTGAAGTGAAAAAGAAGTGATGTGTGAAAGGTATACTTGAAAGTATGGGTTGTAGAGTACTTTCTTAATAAAATAAAATAAAATAAAATTAGAAAATTTATTCCAAATATTTGTACAATTTTTAATTAAAATTAAATTATTATTTGAATTATTTTAGTATTTTAACAAAAATGTTACTGGTATGATCAAAATACGCGAATATAGGCTATAAATGATATTTTTATAACCCGAAAAATTCTAAAAAATTATTTTATGAAAATAAAAATATTTAAAAATATTTTCTAATTATTAAATTAATTTATTTTATTTTAGTATCGGGTCTTAGTAGAATCTGATCCGTAAAGCCCAAACTAACTAAATTTTAGAAAAACAAAATTTTCTATAATATATAAAATATTTATTTAAAAATATAAGGCCTTATAAGAATAATAAAATTGTGTAATGAAATAAAAGTAAATAGTGCAAAAGACTAATTAATTACGGTAGTAATGAAAATACGATAAAAGGTTTATAACTAAACTTTTATAACCGAAAAATTATATAAACTGATATTTGAAAATCTTATGAAATTACGAGTCTACGGTACTAATAGTATATTTTTGATATCTCGAGCCCTGGGACCGCTTTTCGAAGTCTGTATCCGAACTGGTTCGAAATAGGTAAAAAATTTACCAATCTGATATTTTTAAGCGAACTTATATTATACGAGCCATTCTAATACTTAAACTACCTCGGCCTCTATAGTTAAGGGCACTAGATTGTCGGACTTAAGCTATTGTATTCGGTTAGGGTTTGGGTGATTTTTCCGGTTTAGATCCTTGCCAATTTGGGAACTGATATTTATGTTTATGCAACATATTTATTTGAGAAATTTATTTTAATTTCATTTTTGTAAGTATTTAATATCTTTTAACGTTTTCGGAATTTTTGAATTGATTTCATTTCAGAAAGTTAATCGTTATTTATTTTTAATAATTTGATTTTGGGTTCTATATTACCGATTTTATAAGTCGGAGTTACGTATAGAATTTGTCTACGTAGTGGTTTTGGAATTGGAGTTTGTATAGTTTTATTTTGTTTTTAAGGATTTTCATTTTCTCAAGATTAAGAAATTTCTGGATTCGTTCGTTTTTAGGACTTGTCGAAATTCGGTTTTAATTTGGAGTGATTTTTTAGGATTTATTTTCGAAGTTCATCTTGAAAATTATTTACTAAATTTTCTGGGGTTTAACCACTTCTTTTTCTTGAGCAAAATATTAAGATTCATTAAGGGGGATCATACAATTTAACAAGCGCAAAGCAACTACACATATAAGTAATCAAAGGCACTAGACAAAACAATTCAAGGTTGCGATATGCTTAGCATCCACTTAATCACAAAGCATAGAATCACATATAACCTCATGATAACCCCACACAGATCTATTTTTATCTTTTGTTAGCATGTTAGTGCAACTACTTCTACAAGCACAAACAAGATATGTAATCATGAGGAAAAATTCATTGTCATAGAGCAGTTCTAGTTGAAATAGTCTTCAAGAGAGGGAGTCCATAATCCTATCACTTGAATAAAGAAATACCCAAAATGAGTATTTCTACTAATTTTACTAAATTTTCTAACTCCATGAACCCTATGCTTGGTAGTATAGAATTTCGATTACTTAGTTTAAACTTAAAAACGACCATATCTAAGTCGTTGTAACTTTGATTTTTGCACATGAGTAGACAATTCTACCTACCTCAAATGTCCTATCCATTTCTAAGGTTATTTTGATCATATAAAGTCATGTAGGTCTCGGAATAGTAGGGTAAGATTACGCCCAGACTATTTCTTAACTTCTTTTTGATATTTTTCAGTTTCACTTATAGACTCTGTAGGTCATGCATTTATTATTCTTATACTCAAACATGATGAAACATAATAATAGTTCATAATACATGCATGATCTGGTAATGCTGCTCAAAATGGAATTTTTACCAAAGTAACCTTTGTAAAGAATTTAGAGAGCTTAGATTCATGTAAATAAACTTTCAAACTTGTAGTGACATTTTATTTCTTAGGACTTTACAAATGGGTGATTCAAACTTGAAAATGAGCTTTTTACTTTGTTTTATTCTTTGAAATTTCGGCTCTCTTAAACAAATTTTCATATTGGAACTCATTCTACCACATATTGATTCTCATGTGATTTCAAGAAAAAAATTTCAAGTTGTAAAAATTTCCAAAATTATGCCTATGGTCTTAGCATTTTAAGGGAAAACAAGGGGAAATCGTTTTGTTTTCAAATTCTTCTTTTGGTATATGATTTCCATGTATCACAAATGAGTTTTAGAAAATAATTTACATAACAAAATATTGTCAATATGCAGAGGTTTACATCATTATGAATTTATCATATTATGCTAGGCTCTATATTAGTAAGTGTTTATAATGACAATCTCAAGATTATCATCTTTTTCTTACTTTTAAACTTAAAAAGTTTTAGCCATCATTCCATTTTAGGTTCAAAAACCATTATGGCATTATATTAATATCACTATGAGCATTTTATGTACACAAACATAAACTTAAATGTAAGAAAATTGCAATATCAAAATGAACGTAAAGTTAAAGATTGACAATCGTAACAAAAAAGAACATAAAGATAGCAAAACAAAATATGAAAGTATTAACTTGTATTCAAGGCTCTCTGGGACATGAATTGAATAAGTCATCAAGATAATATAAAAATTAAAATGGGAGGCTTAGATTTAGATGAGGCCCCTTTAGACTTTGAAACGGACAAGTTCCCTTTAGACTTGAATAAGGACAAGTCCTATATTAGAAATTGACTAGTTTTATTATGACTTAAAATGGACAAGTCTTAAACATAAAAATATAAATAAATTACTTGAAATGTAAAGAAAATAAAATTAATAAAATGTTAAATTAGTGAGCAATATGCTCTAAAGATTATATATATACTTATACATATATTAAAGTTAGATTAATCAATCATAATATAAATGAACATATCTAAACAAAGCTTGGGTCATGTATGATATCATGCATTTCATCCCTAGTTTTGAGCATCATGGGAATAATTTTCTAAGGGAATATGCATGAATACTTATTGTAGACACCCCATTTTTGCCTTTTTCTTTTCTTAAATAATAAAAAAATAAAAATAATAAAATATATATAGTACACATTAAAAATAAATAAAAAATAAATAAAAAAATATATATTAGAAAGCAGGATTTTGCAAAGGCATAGGTTCAAAACCGGGCTTTGTTAAATATAAATAGAAAAATGGGTTTATTAAAATATAGTCATGGGCTCAAGTCACACTAAGTGAATTTTTTTCTTTTTTTATTTTGAGTTAGGCCTTAGGCAAAGGGCCATTGACTATTTTAACCTCAGTCAAAGCCACTCAAACATTATTTGACTAACCACATGACCAAGGTTGAAAACATACATGCACATAGGGGAGATCGAGGTTTGATTGACACAGAAGGTAACCTAAATTTTTTTTCTCCTAGGCACGTGCAAGACATGCGCTAGCATGTGCGCACGCAAAAGACAATGCGTGTCGTCTTCTTCCCTTAACTTGTGCCTCTTCAGCTTGTTGGAGCCATTTCTGGCTAAATTTTGTTCGTTTTCTTTCAATTTTCCACCAAATTGATGGTGGAAAATTGAAGAAGGCATGGGGAACTACAAAATCCAATTAAAAACAGCTCCAATAGGCATGTAGTGATTTTTTTTTTTTTTCGAGCTAAAGATTTAAAAAATCTTGCTTCGTGTGCGTTTGAATTTTACTTTTTAAAGGCCAAAAACACGTGTTTTATTTCTCTTAAACATGTTGAATCCTTTCCCAACACCATTTAAGCTCGATTAAGGTAAGACACGCGCAATCAAGCTTGATAAACCCTAACTCGTGCGAGCTCCATTTTTGCTATTAGTGGCCATTTCCTACTCAATTCAACTCCAAACTAATATAAATGGGGATCAAATCCTTCATCCATGGCATTAATCTCCTAAAAAATAACTTGAAAACTTCGAATCAAGTTCATAGGTTTAGGGCTCTGACTTTGAATTTCTTCGATTACTCTTTATAGAGATTGAATTGGCAAAATTAGAGATACATTTTAGGTCTAAGGATGGTGGAAGCTTTAGCTAGTAGCTTTCCCCTTAGTCCAAGGCTCACTTCGATTACAAAACACCCATTGCCGCCGTCAACCACCAATTAGAGGCATGGAAACACCTACCATAACTCATCAGAAGCAAATTTTGAAGCTTTTGGATTACCTATCATCGCCAAGTAAGCTGTCCACTCTGCTCTGCAACCCCTTACACCACTAATGCCAGTGGTCTTCTCCTCTGACCTGGGTTTTTAACCCAAGTCTGCTTCATAAGCTCAGGTCCGAATCTGACGCGGGTCCAGCTCGCTTAGGCTTTAAGCCTGGGCTTATCCGCACTCAGCTTATGGACCCCTATATATATTAATTATTTTTTTTTAAATATACAACATGTCTGTATCTGATAAAAAAACTACATATAAAAAAGGGGTATATGTATTTACGTTTATATTTGATTATATATTAAATATATATAGATATAAAATATATAAAAATCTTTGAAACCTTTAAAAGACTACTATAGAATTCAACTCAACAAGATTTAGAATTTTACCTTTTCATTTAAAACTTCCTTTTCTAAAACTCCTCTTTCAAAAAAGTATTGAAATGATAAGAAAGTTAAACTAGGCCTAAAAAAAATTTTCCTAAAAAAATATCAACAAAGATAAAAGTTTTATAAAAAATTAATCTAATAGACTCATGAAGCTTGATCCTCAATTAACGGGGTAGGGAAGCACTATGGGCAGCCCCAAACATAAATAATTATTGTCTCATTGTCAAATCTCCTTTGTAAAAAAAAAAAAAAATCTCATAACCATATTTTAATTTTCTTTACGTATGTTCTTTTTCTTTACTTTTATTCTTGTATAAATATGATTAAATAGTTTATATATATATATATATATGTATATTGAAATGCTTCCAATAATTTATGTATGTTAAGCATTCTCATACATGTTAATACTCCTATTAGGAATTGTAAATATTAGTCATACCTTAGTTTTATCTCAAACAAGGCTTTGAGAGGATGCAATTCAAATTGAAATTCTTAGAGTGACACCATTAGGTTTAATAGGTTAGCTCCCGAATTTGGTTATCTCTGGTTTTCTTAAAACATTTTTTTCCGTAAAAAAATCAATTTTTGATGTAGAATGGTAGCTGGGTTAGGATTGATCAAACCATCAATCTCAACCCTCCACAAGTTTCCCGACTTTAGTCAGATAGCAACTCCAATTTCTAAAACTCCGGTTCTTTCAGTTTAAGGCGAGGAATTTCTATTAGAAGGGTTATCGATCTAATATCAATCAAATCAAATACAATCTTTTCAAAAACTCAGGCTCGATAAGATAGCGACTCCATTGGGGACTCTTTTTCTTAAGTGAGCTAGCCACCTTAGGATTTTAAATTGAAATAGATCCTTTTAGTACCTTCACATTGGTAAATAGTTTGGCTCTCTTCTTTAGCCTTAAATATGTATTTCGATACTAACATTTTCACCGGTTTTGCACATTGAATTTGTTGGCTTAATATCTTTTTACGTCTTTTATATATAAAGTATGTGTGCTAGATACAGTTAGAACCAAACCATCTTACGATTCTATGTCACGCCCCAAGGGTACCCTAGTAGTAGTAAGCAAGTTACACTTGCACACCATTACTAGATTACCTTCAGAAAATGAAGGTTTTCAAAACAATAGGATCTTTTAGTTGCTTGATAAGAAATAACAAATATATGAGAGAAATGACTTAGTGAATAAACATTACAAAACTATTACAACCATATGTTCTTTTGTAGTACACAACTAATAATCTAATCTAATAGTACATAACCATCAAACTAAAATAGATTTGTAGACTTCTAGCTTCAAAGCTCTTACCGGAGCCATTCCTGGATGTGACTAACCAGGGTCGTAAAGTGAACCTGAAAAGACTGTAGGAGTATGAGCGAAACCACAACTCAGTGAATAACCAGACATACCATACATCATACAAGTCATTAAACAAATCATATGCAATGAAGCAATCAACATATGCACTGATACAAGTTTGGATGATCTAGAATCAAACAGGAAAAAGATTTAAGCCCTCTTTTAATGGGTTGAAGAACCAAATCTTAATGACCACCTGCCCAGGAGAGACTAAGTACACAGAGCATTAGCAATTTCTCATTTTAAATTATCACTTTTATATAGTTGATTAAAACTGACCATCTCCTGCAACTTCCTTAGAAACTCTCTAAGTATTAATCATTTCAAAGCGATTCTCACGGGCGACGTTCTTCCGGTGCCTTTTAGTTCCTCATAGGACCGCCAGACCAAAGAGAACCTTGGAAGACTCATACATTAGGTCAACCAAGCAAAAACAGAGATCCGAAATATTATACTTAGCAGGCTGTCACAATCATATATGCAATAATGCAATTCGTGCAATGCATGTTCATATTATTTTGTTAAGTCAAAAAGTCTTAATCAATTTCGAGGTGACCATACATTACATACAATCATCATTATACTACTGCACAACACCAATCCTTGCATTATCGCTTGTATAAAAATATTTAACAATCATACATTCAGATCATATCATACTTTCAACAAACATTTACTTGATTATCTTGCATTACATATTTGACTATTTACAATCACAACCAGTACAATATGACTGCATTACTCACCTACTAATCCGACGACTCAGTCGTAGTAATCCGCTGGTAGATCCTCTAATGAGTCAAAGTCATCTATTTAAGACAAAGTATTCATTAATACAAATTAACTAAATTCCTATATGTGATTAATGTCCTAGACTCGATATTAATACTTAATATCGTCGTGTTTCTCCTATTTCATCTCACATAATTGTTTGGTTATTTTTAGAAGTCCCATTACTCAAGAAATTAACTTATTTCAATTTCCATTCTTATCTATTTTATCTAGTTAAAACAAATATTAGACTAATATTACTTTAATTAATACTAAATATTTTCTTAATTCTAGGGTTTCAAAAGTTATTAGACGTTAATTCTAAATAGACTTAAATACTTGTATTATAGTCACTATCTAATACATATTTGTATAACATACATCTATATATACTAGCAGATATATTATATATATATACATATAATTTCAGTTTAGGTCAGAAAAACTTTCGTTGGAGAAATTTTAACTGTAAGCCGGCTCAAGGCCGCCGGCCTTTATCTCCAGGTGCCGGTGTAAAATCATTTTGAAGAGAAAAAAAAAATTCATATCGAGTGTACCGGCGTTGAAAGCTGTCTGATTTCAACGTACGCCGGCCCTACGCCGTTGGCGTAAATCTCCAGGAAGCCGGCCTACGTTCATGTTTTACGTGAAAAATTATTTTACGTAGCCTATGTTGAGTGTAAGCCGCTTATAAGCCGCCAGCCTATCCATGTAAGCCGCCAACGTTCAGCGTTTGCACTGCCGGCCTTGAGACAGTGTTGCACTGTTCATCATCTTCCTCCTTGGTTCGATTCTTTTTCTTTGATTTTCTCACGTTAAAAACTTACTTAAACTACTTCTAAGTGTTCATATATCATATATAAGGATATATAACCACTTTCAACACGTTTAAAAACATAAATATATAGATCTCAATTTTGTGAAAGTAGAACTAGGGTTTTGAAGTTTTACCTTGTTGAAGCTCATTTGATGCAATCCGAAGCTTGTGTTTGTGTTTAATATGTTCCTAAGATGATTAAAGTCAGTTACAATCCATATATTTGAACGAAAATCCTTTAAATCGTCAACTTACCTTTGAGCTCGTTTTTGAGGGTTTTAGCTTGTTTTTTCCTTTGATCCGAGTTTAGGTGTTATGATCTGTTTGTTCTTTATTTTTTATTTGTTTTGTTTGTTATCTGGAAGTGGATTCGTGCTAGAGGGAGTTTGGGAAATAATGAAGGTTGTTTGTTTCCTCATTAATAGCATTGAACACATATATATAGAAGGAGAAGAAGGAGAGGTTGCGGCTAAGTTTTTCTTCCAGATTTCCTCCAATATTCTCTTCATTTAATCTGTTATTGTCATCCTCATAAATGCTAGTGTGTGTTGGCATTGTTTGATTGGTGTGGAGGTTGATTTTGTTGACTATTTGGTGAATTATTGATCCTAATTTCAGCTCCTCTTTTCCCTCTTGCCTCAGCCGCATTTCCCACCGGATTCAGCAGCCCAAAATATATATATATATATTAGTTTATTTATTTAGTTAAATTTTGAGTTAATTAAACGGGTTATACGGGTATAGATTAGCTAATATTTGGAAGTTTTGTACAAAAATAGGTGTATAAAGTTATACAAACCACTTAGATTTTCAAATAATACAAATTTAGATTATATATATACATAGTTAATTATTCGTAAAATTTTATCTCCCGCGATTTGGATTTCTTAAGCTCATTAGTCAATTTTTGTTTCGGGCTCCGATAGCTTAAGAAAACTCGGTTTAAAACAAAAGCGTGATCCGATTATTTGTTTGAAGTTTAGATTTTGAGTTATTCCTCAGTTTATATTTTCGTTGTGTATTTAAAATCTTGACGGTTCATTTTTGGATCATCGTTTTCTATTTATAAGCGTAAATAATCATTTCTACAGTATTGAGCTTAATACAGAAACTAAACTATATTTATATCTTTAGTTTTGATACTAAACATAAATTCTTATTAGTAGCTTTTAATTTTAACTAGGAATCTCGAAATTAGGGTTTAAGTCTAAATATAAACTCATTACTCCTCGTTATTCTAATCTCGAATCATTATCGGGATCAAAACAATCATTTAATCTCTATATTCATGTTTTCTTATTTAAATCTATTTGTATATCAGGTTTCGGGTCTAGATTTTAGATCATATCTTGAATTAGTTATTCAAGATACAAAATCTCATTTTTGGTATTAACTAGGGTTAAAGAGTTTCTTTATTCGGTTCCTAAATCTTTCACTTATCCAAAATCTAAATATTAATCTATTATTAGACTTTAATCAGAATCTAAATCTATTATCTGGTTTATACAATCTATTATAAAGTCGGGTACTAATGTGAAAAATTCCCGGCGTTTACATCCTAAGTATGGAGGTCACTAGTGGGATCCGGGGGCTGTGTTTTTTCCACTCTTTAGTTCACAAAGTGATCTCCCATTCTGGTTTATTGTTGATCTGTGATCTACTAAACCAAGGGACCTTTTTAGAAACCACCAAATATCGCATTCATTTTCATGGGATAATGGCTATAATCTCATGGTGAATCGACAATAAAAAAGAGTTATGTTTTTTCCAAAAAAAAAAAAACAATAAAAGGAAGCAAAAAGAATTGATATTATAGGTCCCTTTTACGTAATTTTTTTTGGGACTTAGATTGTTTCCATAGAATCTAAAGTTAATATGCTCCAAGAAATGTTGACCTCAAACTCAAGTGCCATTTCCAGCCATTGGTCTAGTCTCATCAGGGAACATCGTGTTGAAGCTTTTAAGGATCCTATACCTCTACTGGACCGATGAATGGTCAGTTTCAATCTCGTCAAAAAATCATTCATCAAAGATAGTTTGAGCTCGATCCTCCACCTACCGAAGGCCCATGTCCCTTCCATCATGTTTCGGGCTCTGACCACTTATAGGAGCCAAAAGAGATAGCTTTTTGCTTGGATCACCATATCCTAAGCCTAACTATAGAAGAATATGTTAGATTGCTACAAGACTCACCTACCTCGGAGGGAATTCGGATCTCGATTAGGGCCCAACTTGCATAATTTCAAAAATTTTAAGAGTAAAGACAGGCCCAATAACTGTGTCCATGAAGTCTTCCAACGAGCACTGCATCAGGCTCCCAACCCTGATGCATTGGTTTGGGACTCCCAAAAATTTCAAAAAGAAAAGGGACATTTTTCGTGTGCCATTTGACATTTAAGAGGACTACAAGGTTAATGCCTTCATGGTTGCTACTTTTGCTACCATCTTATTCCTGCATGCAGATCTGTTCATTCATTATCGAGTTGTGGAATTGATAGCCTAATACTTAGCCAGAAAATCATACATCCCCGCCCTACTAGCCAAGAAAATCAGAAACTTGAACCATATTAAATCCAGAGGCTAGGGAAATTTCAAAGCTAGTACGCATCTAATGATAATTTAGTTCACTAGCCACACAAGACATTATGGGGACAACTTGGCCAGCATCAACTACAATCTCATTTGGTCTTTGTTGGTTTCACTTTAATAATCCAGAAGAGGGGTTGAATTGATTATTAATAAAAATAGTAATTTTTGCCTTTTAAAAATTATTCATCTTTGGTTTTAAATATGAGAACAATATAAAAAATTAAACAAATATAACAATTAAATTGCAGAAATTAAAAAGATAGAGATTAGAGAATCAGACAGCGATTTATAGTGGTTCCGCCTTGTGCGTCAGTCCACTGTTCCAGCTCCAAGCCGGAGACCCTGTTATCCTACGGGTTTGTTCTACTATATCTAATAAATTCAAATTGCAAGACAGTGCAATTCTCTCTGCTCGATTCTCACAGCTATCCTCAAGCTACAATCGATCTACAAAGTCTAATCCTGTAATTGAACTATCAACTAAGAAGGCAACAACATGTTCCTTCTATTATAAATAAATAATCGGTAAAGATTAAGTGAAATGGAAAAAGAAAAAAATATTCAAAACACCTCGTGGGTTAATATTCATAAGTATATGTCTCTCTCTCATTAAATGTTTTTTCTTTTCAAAGTAAAAACAAGAAACAGAGCAGCATGTAGCGAGTGGGCTAAAGTTCCTTTCTCAGTGTACTGTGTCTTTTTTCTTCTTCTTTATCTTGTAAGATATACTCTCGGTTTTCAACGTTCAACAATTTAAAGTGGATAAACTCTCTTGCATGTATCTCAAATGATATCTGATGATCCTTATCTTCTTTTTCAAAATTTAAAAACTTGCCGATTTTTTAATGGGTAAAATTTATATGTCCTTCTTCTTGTTTTGTCTTTGAATTCACTTGCCCAATTCAAAATTCTATCACGGTTAGTAGTAGATAATTTATCACGCCCCAACGGGTACCCTAAACGTGACAGCCCACCGTACGTAATATTAAAACTTAAGAATAACTACCTCAGTCACTCAAAAGCTTCCATATCAGTACAAGGCGTACATTCACATCAAAGGGAGACCGGTGAAGTAATGCATTTTAAGATATTGGTAGCGGAACATACAAAATAACACTTAATATAATTCATAGAAACATAAAGTCTTACAACTTCTAAGGGGCATTCCCTCGATAAATTCATAACAACATGGTTCTACTAAAGATAAAATAACTAAAGCTAGAAGATTTTAGAAGAAAGCTACTCTATAACTTCAAAATAGAATTCCTCTAAAAGCTTCTCAAAATAAAGATTATATCCGGGAAATCAAGGTGGTCTCGGGTGCAAAAGATAATTCTGCAATATCAAAAGTCTATAGGAGTATAAGCATAACTAGCTTAGTGAGATATTCCTTATGCATAAGTACTTATAACAGGCAATCAACTAAGTTTATTAATTCAAGCATATGAAATGCAACAACCATATGATCAAACATTACATACGACTATCCGGTTTCGTATGTGTGATGGATTTACCCCTCCATCGGTGGTTAGGGAATGCTTTGAACTGGATCTCAAACTACCTTTTTAAAGTTGCACGCATCTTGGGGTTTCAACGAACCGTACTGCTAGTCCCCGAGCTTTCCTTACCCAAAGTGTTTGATCGGTCTCGGCTACAACTTGAGACCGTATTCCCCAAACGTCCTAAACTCTCAAGGTTGTAGCAAGGCAGCTTACCTTTCTCGTCCCACGTTAAGGAGTAGTAGTAAAATTTCGAAATGATATTCTAAGTGATATGCATGAGCAATTTATTATATGGGGATTTCAATATGACATTAAATCATTTAAAGCGATCAAACAATATTTACACACATAACAGTACATACATGGAAACATTTATATCAATCATAAATCGGGTTCCGATATACTTATTGTTCATTGATCGCACACAACAATTCACATACATAATTCCCATGATATCCCACATGCATATCAATTTTATCTTTTCCTAACATCTAGTGCTCTATTCTATAAGCACATGTGCGAATACATAAGCGTAAAGGAAACTCACTCGTCCATAGCGATCTAGGAGTCGAAGTAATCCTCGAGGAAGAGAAGATCTTGGTCCTCAACACCTAAACAAAAGAAATACCCGGCATGAGTATTTCATCCAAGATCTATTCAAACTCTATAATTCTATCTTATTGAATTCGTAAAAATCATATGAAATGGAAATCCCAACTTAAAATGGTAATAACTTGCTCATTTTAACTCGGAATTCCGCGTATATATATCGATTTCTACCTACTCGAAAAGATTTATCTATTTCTAAGGTTATTTTTATCAAAAGAAGTTATTTGGGTCTCCGAATAGTAACGTACAGATTTGATACGAATTTCAAAAATAGAGTTTTCAAACTTTCTTCATTCAAGGACTTTTATACAAAAATATAGATATTTTGTATGGTTGAAAAATCCTTTGAATACATATATATAGACTCAAACCATATGCATGAATTTAGTGGTGTTGTCTCAACAATGATTTTGTAAAATAATGTGTCTTAAAAGTGAGATAAGCTTAAGTCTTGAAAAGAAATTAGTTTTGTTTTGAAAAATTTCCTAAATTATCATAAGTGAGTATTTCCTTCTTTAACTCCATTTCTTATTTATTGAGAATAATTAAAATTTCAAAAAGCAATCTTAATCTTTTAAGATTCCCATAACTTTATTTCTAGTGGTTTGGAAAACATAGTTTTTCATGGTTATATGTTCTAAAGTTTTTCTAAAGTTTGATCCACTTTAAAAGAATAATATCAATGATCTTATAAGTCATTTAATATTTTTATTTCCTAAATAGGGCTTATCCTTAGAAAGGTTATTTTTGAAAATTTTGTAAAACTTATCTAAACTTTTAATATGTGGATGAAAACTTTACATATGAGTTTAAGAAAACCCATGGTTTAAATAAAGAATTAAGTTTAAAGAATTTTTCTTTATTTCATTGGTTTAAAAGAGAGTTTGATAACTTTGTTTTCATTGATAAAATACCATATAGTATTATTACTAAAACTTGAGCTAATCTTATCTAACTTTAGAAAATATTTATTAGGATAAAACTTCAAGTCTTTATGGAAAAATAATTTCTTATATGTGACAAAATTTATTTTTAAAGAGAGTTGTTATTTTTATTACTTAAGAAAACTCATTTCTGTTATGATTGAGACAATAACAATATATTCATGCATGAATGAGAATATGTAACTATTAGAAATATAATAAAAACAACACAATAAGATAAATTATATAAGAGCATAAAAGTAAAGTCAAGTATTGGGAACCTTAGCTTCATCAAGGTATCCCGAGACTAAGAATAGACTAGTCCTCAAAAGAAAAGAAAAGCAAAGAAAGAAAGAAAATTGTTTTGACTTGATATGGACAAGTCTAAGATTAGAAAGACTAGTTTAATAACAACATGAAATAAATAAATTGCATAACTTGAAAGTAAATAAATAACAAATGAGTTTATATGTTCTAAATAAATATATATACATAATATACATAATACTTTATATAAGTTAGATTAGAACAAATAATAATAACAGTAATAATATCAACATAATAGTAACATAAAGAAAATAAGAACATGAAAAAAAAATGAATAAATTGTTGCTTTTTTAACTCAATGAGTCTGAAAA
The DNA here is from genome assembly GCA_024138025.1 of Combretum micranthum. Taxonomy (NCBI): domain Eukaryota; kingdom Viridiplantae; phylum Streptophyta; class Magnoliopsida; order Myrtales; family Combretaceae; genus Combretum; species Combretum micranthum. Next base: position 18,012 of record JAMXBD010002941.1, read on the forward strand.
ACATACACTAAACTCATGTTAAGTTGTATGAACATGATGAGTGAATATGAGAAATTTTTACCTAAAGTTTATGTGTTGGTTGAAGAAGAAAAGAATGGGTTGTAGTATTATGTGGGACTTGGTTTTTTAAGGAAACGAGAAAACTTGAGAGGGATTTTGAGAGAGATTTTGTGGAGTGATTTTGGGAGAGTTTTAGTATGAATTATGTTGTGTGAAAGAATGAAAGGAAGGGGTTATTTATAGATTTTTTGAGTGAAAATTAGATGTAATTAAATAAATTGGAAAAGAAAATAAATTGTGATGGAAGAGAGAGGCATAGGCACGGGTTTTACTTGTATGGGGGAAAGGAATTGATTTGTTTTGTAATAAAAGAAGTAATGTGTAAAGTGTGATGTGATTAAAGTTGTATGAGGAAGGTAAATTGTAAGGTATAGGTATGGTAGTGTGTAAGAATAGAGTGTAAGAAAAAGTAGAGATAGATGAATAGTAATGAATAGTAGAAAAGTACTATGAATAGTAGACTAGACAATTAAAATACCGGTAGTAAAGAAAATCCGTGTAATTAAGCTATATCTGATATTTTTAGTTACCGAAAAATTCTAAAACTGATATTTTTTAAATCCTTATATTTTTATGAATCTATTGGTATTGTCAAAATATTTTTACTATCCGGTGCACCAGGGCACGGTTTTCGAAAATTGATCCCGTTTGGATCTGAAGGACACTTGAAAATTACGATTATGATATTTCTATGCTTTCCTATATTATTACGAACCATTTTCCACAATTATTTCAATTTCGTTTTCTAGGGTTTAAGAACACGTGATTGCCGGATATAGATTCACTAGACTAATCATATAACTAGGTTAACTTTAGGGTTTCGTTTTGACTTCCGATTCTTAGGGTTTGCCAATATTATCGAAAAAATCTAGGGGCTTACATAATTCTTCCTTGATCTTCGAAAAAAAATATGGCTAGATGACTCTCATTTGAATTCTTTCGAACCGTTTATTTGATGGAGATAAGGCTTGAAAAGCTTCTATAGCTTATCTATTGTTATTAATCGTGATCTTCAGGAACACAAAAGATGTCGATCGTTAACATGATAGCTGGGATATTTCAGATAAACTCTTATCTTTTTGTTTGTTCAAAGAAATAGACCCTTGTCTCTGCTAGAACACAATATCAGATAGATGTCTAAATTTAATCAAGTTGAACTAACTATCGAAAAAAAAATTTTGAAACATGTATACTTGAGTCCCCTAGATATTATCCGACTTAAGTGGAAAAAATAAGTATACTACCCAAATATACTTATTATCTCGGAGCTAGGTCTTCAATATACTTATTTGTACTTAACTTGAATGAATTGGATTAAGTTTGAAACGATGAACAGTAAATCTCACATAATCCTCTTATTGTCAAAAACTTCATTTGACCTTTTGAACTATCCTTTGGACTAACTTCTGGATTGTTCTCCTTTTATATTTTCCTCATATACATCTTCTGCAATACCTTTTGAATACTTTTCTAAACAACTTTTGCCTTCTGGTTATTCTTCTGGTTAATACTTAAAGCTTCAAAATATTATTTTTTATAATAAACAATTTTTGTATCAACTTTTGGATGATCTTCTGGATATGTGTTAAAACCATTTTACACATTCTATATTATCTTCTGTATACTATATAATAACTCTTTTTTTGTTTTCCTTAAAAACAACTTTCTGTATGACCTTTCGAATGAAATTCTTATACTTTAACAAGGCTCTGCTTATGTTCTGTATAATTCTCTAGATTTCCAATATCCTTGATTAAAGCTTGTTATTATTCTAGTTTATGGACTTAACTTAAATATCCTACACACTTAATAAAATAATTAGATTTCTTTAACTATTTTTTTATTATCAAAACTTTATTTATAGAGAATCAACAGTCAACCGAACGGGTCCACATAGAGGATGATGAACCCCTTTGGAACTTAATCACCCTCTTAGAAGACATAATGCTTGAAGATTATCTATGGCAAGCCTGCTGGTTCAAATGTTCAGCTGCCATATCGGGTTTCCAAGAATACCCTGCAGCGCCTATGATTGTTATAACTGGCTACACAAGCTACTACCCCTATGATGTGATAAGATAATACGGTATTCTGCATGATATGACCATCAAGCCCGATCTAGAATGAAATATGGTTAACTACTTAGACCCAACAAAGACCCTCGCAACATTGGAGGCTAGAGTTACACATGTTAAGACTTTATGGGGTAGTAAGGAAATCAAACTAGTTTATGAAATAGATCCGGAAAATAAGGAGATTTAAGAGATATAAGGCTACTTGGTGGTATGTTGCCGGTCAAATGAAAAGAAGAAAGGACATTCGCTACGAGGCTCCTAACATCCTTGAGCTAACACCACTTCAGCTAAGTCTAGAGATTATAGCCTACATGAAAACCATATAATCCTGCATGGAAGTGTATTACAAGAGTTTCGAGGTAGAGAACTACAATCCTTAAGTTTTTTGCCAAGTTGAATTAGAAATTAGAAGTTGAAAATCAATATTAAAGTAAAATAGAGTTTGGAATGAAGGGTATAGTTATTAGATTTATTTATGTTGATTTGAGTAGAACAAGCTAAATGAAAATAGAAATTCCAAAATTCCAACAAATCAATTTCAAAGTTGATTATCAATGTATTTGCTTTCAATTTTTTTTCCTTAGGAACTTATACTTAAATTATAAGAAAATTTTCATAAATTATTTTTAACAAGTTTTATACAATTAAATTTCTAATTTCTAAATGATCAAACTTTGTATTAATTATAAAGCTTATTTTAAATATTGTAGCATCATCAAGACTAGTATAATAATCCCACCATCACACATACACTTGCACAAACACAATAATTTTGTTATGCCATAAAATTCAAACACGTTTTACTTAATTATGTAAGATAAATATCACTTTTAATTTAGCAAAATCACTTTATTCTGTCCCACATAGCATGCACTACACATACACATTTTGCACTCCGCATTTCTTGTTCAATTTCTTTTTTTTTTTTAAATTCCTTAAAAATTCAACTTAAACCTCTTTTATCAAGACAAGGTACAAGTAGGTAAGTTACTACTTCTCTTTTGCTTTATTAACTTTGCAATATATGTAAGTGTAGTTTAATGTTCATGCTAGTTAATGTTGGATATAAGGTTATTATGAGTTTTGATGTTAGATAGATGAAGTTGAGTGATGATATTGATGGCACAAGTCCTAAATCATGGATGTCATAGGCTTAGTTGGTTGGTTGATGTTGGTGTTGTGTAGGGTTAGTATAACATATGTATGTTGGTGTAATGCCAATTTGGAGTTGTTGGAAGGACTTTTGGATCATGTATGTGAATTATGAATATGTAAGCATGTAATTTAGAATATAGGTTAGTGTATATGGACATGAGTTAGATGATCCATGACATGTTTTGAAGTAAAAAGAGTTAAAACTACATGTTTGGAAGTGTTCAAGTCAAGTTATAAGTTGTTTATTGTTGTTAGGATGCTAGATGTGGAGATTGTGATGCAAATGTGTAGTTATTTAAGTGAAGTTTTCAAAGTATAAAACAAAGCAAAAAGCACGGGGGAAACGCAAGACGTTGTTTTTGGTCGTGTTTCATATTTAAAAATAATTGGAACACAGCTAAATGTATCATGGTGTGCTTCTCTCTTACTATTTTATGCTTATATTTCCATAACAGCACGGCTGGAACATGGTCCCCTCTATCTCCCCATTTATCTTTCTATTCCTTGCATGTTTTATGTTATAAGAGAAACACGATGAGAACACGACTTATTTTATCATGCCATGCTTTTCTGTGATTAAAATCATGAATGAAACACGATAAGATGTGATGTTGTGTTTTGGCATATTTCTTATATAAAGGAAACATGGGGGAAAAGCACAGCCGTGTCCCTGACCGTGTTCTTAAAATTTTTTTTAAAATAACTAGATATATAAAAATTAATATGATATGTTAGAGAATCTATATAGTTAGGAATGATTGAAGATGAATTAGATTGATTAAGGTCCTTTGTAGAACTTTGTTTAAGATAGAGCATAGAGTATACATCATGTCCCAGGGGGTATCCTAAACGTAATAGTCCGCCGCATGCTAAACGAGACTTAAGAATTACTATCATAGTCATTCAAAAGTCTTGTATTAGTATGGAAGGCGTTCCTTTACGACAATAGAATACATAAATAATTGGAGATAGATAGTTCAACCTGATAGGATAAGCATAAAAATATAAACCACAGATATCTCAGGATCAATTACAAAACATTAAGGGGCATTCTCCTGCTACATATAAGTCTAGGTATTATCCTTTTTTTTTTTGGTAATAGTTGATCTTTTTAGGTTCACTACTAAAAACTATATAACCAATCGTAAACTTCTAAGGAGATAACTTCTAGTCTCTCATTACCTGATTTGGCCAGGTCCGAAGATGCAGCCATAAGTACGGGAATTGCATTAGAAAGAAACTATAGGGGTGTAAGTTACGCTAGCTTAGTGAGTTTTACTTTCAAAATTAAATGCTTAATAAATAATATATATCAGGCAAGTTATATTAACAACCATATGAAATGCACAAACACATGAGCATACAATACATAAGACTATCTGGAAATCTTATGTTGAATGGATTTACGCCCTCCATTCGGGGTTAGGTGTTTCAGGCCCATATGACCAAAGATTTCAATTTTTCTCGTATATATTGTGGTTGATACAGGTGCCCACCCACACACATTTTTAATTACGGCCTTTACGCCAATATTACAATTTCTGGCCATTACGCTAACATTCTAGTTTACAGGCCCTTCGTTACCCAGCTATTATGCCTTCTTCCCACAAAGGTATAATAACCTTTGCAATGTGACTCACATATGGTATGCATGACCAATTTGATTATAAGATCATGGCATATTAATTTAACAATTTATGGGTGATCATAGATATTGCAGACAAATCAATTCTATACTAGGTCATACAAATATTTACAACAAGCTCATTTCGATATTCTTATTATCAATTCACCCATGTAGAAATCATATACATACGGTCATATTTTATCTTGTCCTAATTCTAATGCCACTAATATTACAATCACAAGCACAAGCATATAATTAAAAATAGTGATGTCACGCCCCGAAGGGTACCCTAAACGTGGTAGTCCGCCGTATACAATATTAAAGCCTAAGAATGACCACCCAAGTCACGCGAAGGCTTCCATACTATATACAAGGCGTCTAACACATGGAGAAGACTCATCAGAGTGATACATTTTATGTTGATATAACTTGAGTAACAATGTAAAGGAATTTCAATTTACTATACTCCAAATACAAAGCATTATACTTCAATTACATTCATCAAGAGATTCTACTACATAAAACTATTACAAGCTAAAACATAAAACCTAGCTAATAACTTCAAGTGTTCTTATTTCCTGCCAGAATCCCGAAGTCATTCTCGGCTTCAACCATCTCGGTCCCCACTTAGCATTCTTGAGATAACCTGTTCATTTAAACATCTATTGGGATATAAGCTATACTAGCCTAGTGAGAATTCCCTTAATTTTGTACCATAACAAGCAAGTTATAATCATCTATATGCTATGCATGAACAAACAATTATGTATGGGTATCGAAACCCACACACAGAACGGATTTATGCCCTCCGTATCTTGCGTTAGGGATGGTATTGAAGTCTCCACGACTGCTGCTAGTCCCCAAGCCCTCGGCTCATAGCACTCGACTCAGCTAGGCTCACACATGGAATGCATCCCCGATGCGCCTTAGTTCCCTATGAATGAGCTCTAGCACCGATCTCGTTATCCAAACGAGTCATCATCAGACCATACCGATCGACCTGTGTAAGAGTAGCACGCTACCAAATGCAACATGTCAGATGCGATGCATGACCAATTTAATTTTTGCTTATATCAAAATATTCATAAATTCTTTAGAGTGACCAACCAATATCATACATATAACAGAAATAATATGAACAGTGCAGTTATCCAATTGAATCATGGTTTCGATATGCTTTAGTATTCTTTGGCATATATTCATCACAGTCTCATCATATATTCCATCCCCATTCATATCGATTTATATCTTTTTTCTATAATTCTAATGCAACTAGCTACAAGCACAAACAAGGTAACAAAATAAGAAGAAAACTCACTCGGCCATTGGATCACCGGTCTCTTAGTAAAAGTAATCCGGTGGTAGGAATCGTCATTCGGGGTCACTAAAAAGGAAGAAATACTCTAATAAGTATTTCAACTTAACTAATCCAAGCTATCATACAAACTATCAAATTCGTAATTCTCGTCCTAAGCGGGAATTCCAACTTAAAACGGCCATAACTTGTCGTTTTAACTCGGAATTTAGCAAATTATATATCGATTTCTATCTACTTCGAAAGATCTATCTAATTCTAATATTATATTTAAGTTTTGAAAACTTTAAGTTTCGAAAAGGTCGGATCAGATCAGAACAGTAGCAAATTTCAATTCTAAAAAATTGTTTTGTAAATGTTTGTAATGTTTCTATTTGATAATTCAAGTATACATGAATATGAATGATTTCCTAACATGTACGACATGTGATGAGTTTAATGTATGCATGCTTTTGACAATATTTACTAAAAGGAATTTTTTTAGAAACTTTTTATTGGTAAGACTCCATGGCTATTTACTTTTAAGAAAACTAGTTTCCTAACTTTGATCATTCCCATTTGTTTTGGATTCATTTCTTAAGAAAATATAATTATCCTTGTTAAAATTGAGTCTTCATTATATCTATTACTTATGACCTTCATTTCTACATAAAAATTTCCATTTTGCACTTTGTAAACATGTTTTCAAGTAGGGTTGATTCCAAAATCCGAATTTTGTAAAATTAGTTTTTGAGTGATTCATTTAAGTAAAAATCATTTGATACTTAGAAAATTAAGGCTCAACCATATATAACCACTAAGGACTTCATTTTTTTCATAAAAATTTGCATTTTACACTTTGCAAATATGTTTTCAAATAGGATTTACTCAAAAATCCGAATTTTTAGAAATCCACTTTTTGAATGATTCCTTTGGGAAAAACTTGTGTAATGCATTAAAATTTAAGACTTTACTATACTACTACTTAAGGACTTCATTTAATACATAAAACTTTTATTTTGAACTTGGATAATAGGTGTTTTCATGGGCATCATCCAAAGTTACGAATTTTACAAGTTGACTACTAACTCAAAATTTTCCATCTTGATTCTACTTCTTGTTTTACACATTAATCTCATCAAAACTCATTCCAACTTGTAAAAATCACTACTTAATGATACCTATTACCTATACCCTTCATTCTTCACATAAAACATGAGTTTTGGAGTTGATAAATGGGTTTTCAAAATTGGTCTTGGTTGAGATCCGAATTTACAAAATTTATTTTTGGACATATCTTTTGATAAAATCTATTAAACTTATGAAAATCCATTCCTTACATATCTTCTTAAGAGCCTTCCATATCTTGAATAAAAACTTCATTTTTGAGTTGGAAAACATGTTTTTAAAATATGCCTTGGCCAAAATCCGAAAATGAGATTTTTATTTTGAAAATAACTTTTGAAAATCACCTTTGATTCTTGTAAAAAGAAGTCTTGATGATATACATACATTAAGCCTTCATTATCTCAAGTAAAAATTTCATTTTGACATTTGGAAAGTGGTTTTTAATAGGGGTCTTGCCAAAATACGAATTTCACTATTTTTGTTTGAGTTCAAAACCAAGATCTACACTTAATATGAACATAAATATAAAAGAAATCCATGGTAGTAAACTATAAACTCATAGATCTAAACTTTACTCATCAAAATCATTCATTTATGTTATCTATTCCCTAAGCCTTCATTTTAAATGAAAAATACACATTTTGAAGTTGAAAAATAACTTTTCTAAATATGGTTCATTTTCATCCGAATTTTCAAAAATGATTTTTGTTGAAAATAAAATAGATCTTGAGCTTTCTAAAACTTTCCTACTATCATCATGCTACTACAAGTTGTTCATGAACATAAAAAAAAGTCTAATGCATTTTGAACTCAAAACACTAGATCTAGTTTACTATACTAGTTTTAAATGCATGAACACTAAGATAGTTATGTGAATGATGAATATATGTATAAATCATAAGCAATAACAAAAATAATAACTCAAATAACAAGATCTAAGGCATAAACAAAATCAAAGCTACAAAAAGTTAGATCTACAAAATATAACTACTTTTAACAAGAAAATAATAGTGATACAAGATAATAATCATGGAGAAGAGAGTGTTTCATTTTTGGCATCATCATCCTTAGCTTTTAAGCTTATGGAAGGTCATTTGATGCATGAAACTCTCACTATACTTTACCTATATCATATGGAAGCTTTGAGAAGAAAGTTTACTTAAAAATCTTCAAGAATGAAATGTGGAAGCAGGTTTAGAAGTGGGGGCAGCTTGTGTTCTTGCAAGAAAAAGAACAAAAGAAGAAAGAAAGGAGGAAAAAGAGAGGAAAGAGAGAGGGTTCAAGGGAAATGAAAGGAAATAATTGAGAGGCATTAAATGGAGAGAGAAGTGTATTAAATGAAAGAAAAAAAAATAAAACAAGGCAGCCAAGGAGAGGGAGAGCTGCACGTGAATTGGAGAGAAGAGAGAGAGGGAAATTGTTTGAATTTTGACTTGAAATTGAAATGTGTAATTAATGTGTATGTGTTGCTTCTTTAAGGAGTGGAATATATTTATTTTACTCAAATTGGGAGTAAATTAAAGGACAAGGGCAGCAAAAAGAAGGGAAAAATCTGCCATGAAGTGTGGGATAGAGTGTAGAAAGATTGAAGTGAAAAAGAAGTGATATGTGAAATGTGTACTTGAAGTATGGGTTGGAAAAAGTACTTTTTATTAAGAAAAATACAAAATAAAATTAGGAAAAATATTTTTAAATAAGTGGCAGAATTTTCATAAATAAAATTAAATAATTATTTAAATTATTTTAGTATTTTAACAAATGTGTTACCGTATGATCAAAATACGCGAATATGGGCTATAAATGATATTTTTATAACCCAAAAAATTCTAAGAAATTATTTTATGAAAATAAAAATATTTTTCAAATATTTTTAAATTATTAAATTAATATATTTTATTTTTAGTATCGGATCTTAAATAGAATCTGATCCCGTAAAAACCCGAAACGAACTAAATTTTAGAAAAACAAAGTTTTTTATAATATGTAAAATATTTATCTAAAAATATAAGGCTTTATAAGAATAATAAAATTATGTAATGAAATAAAAGTGAATAGTGCAAAAGACTAATTAATTACCGGCAGTAATGAAATACGGATAAAAGGTTATAACTGTAACTTTTATAACTCGAAAAATTATATAACTGATATATTTGGAAATCTTATGAAATTACGAGTCTAACGGTACTAATGGTATATTTTTGATATCTCGAGCCCCTGGACACGCTTTTCGAAGTCTGTATCCGAACGGGTTCGAAATAGGTCAAAAATTTACCAATCTGATATTTTTAAGCGAACTTATATTACTATGAGCTATTCTGCATACTTAAACTACACCTCGGCCTCTAGGGTTAAGGGCTAATTGCTGGACTTAAACTACTGTATTCCACTTAAGGTTTCTGGGTGATTTTCGGTTTAGATATTTGCCAATTTGGAAACTGATATTTTATGTTTATACAACATATTTGATTTGAGAAATTTATCTTAAATTTTATTTTTGTAAGTATTTAATATCTTTTAACGTTTTCGGAATTCTTGAATTGGGTTTCATTACCGAAAGTTAATCATTATTTACTTTTTAATAATTTGTTTTTGGGTTTTATATTACCCGATTTTGGAAGTCGGAGTTAAATATGAAATTTTTCATATGGAGTGGTCTTGGATTTGAAGTATGTTGAGTTCTTATTTTGTTTTTAAGGATTCTTATTTTCCTCAAGATTAAGAAATTTCTAGAGTCATTCGTGATTTAGGATTAGTCGAAATTCGGTTTTAATTTGGAGTCATTTTTAGGGTTTATTTTTTAAGTTCATTTTGGAATTATTTACTGAAATTTTTCAGAGCTTACAAGTGAACTCACTCGGCCATGGTCTCCGGTCTCTAATGGTAGTCATCCAGAAACACGAAATTTCCCCCGATTCCAAAATCACCTGGACAAAAGAAATACCCCTATGAGTATTTCATACCATAACTAATTCCAAACTTTTCAAATAAAACTCTTTGAATTCGTAATTTCCATAGTAATTGGAAATTCCAACTTAAAAAGCCATAACTTGGTCGTTTTAGCTCGAAATTTTGTAAATAAGTTATCGATTTCTATCTACTTCGAAAGATCTATCTATTTATAATGTTATCACTAAATTTTGAAAACGTTTAGGTCTTAGAATGTTCAGATCAAATTTGATCAGTAGCTAAAATTTGAAATTCCAAAATTGTTTTGTGAAATTTGCATTATTTCTATTAAGTAGATTATATGTACATGCAATATCTACAAGTTATGATCATGAATGTCATGATATGAGCTATCTACATGTAATTCCTTAATGATTTTTTATTAAAGAGAATTGTACCAAAAACATTCACTTTGCAATAATGTCAGGAACACTTGTTTGGAAAAACTAGCTTTACTCCTTTAAATATCATGCATATTTTTACTATAATGAAACCTTGATAACCTATATACCTAATACCTTCATTATCTTAATAAACTTCCTCATTTAAAGGTTGGAAAATATATGCTTTAAAGTGAGTTTTGCCTAGTGACGAATTTTACACAATTTTTGGAAAGGAAAATATTGTTTGATCTTAGTTGGAAAACTTTTCTTTTGTTTTAGATTTCTACTTTGATAAAACACATTTACTTTCATAAAAAATCAAGTCTTTATTATATCTATTCCCTAAGACTTCTATTTTTCCATTAAAATACCCACTTTTGACATTTGAAATTAAGTGTTTGAATAGGGATCATTTTTCGATCCAAATTTTGGAAAACTGTTTTTGAGATTGGTTCTTGAAAAACTCATTTATTCTTTCTAAAATCAAGTCCTAATCAAACCTACTCCCTAAAGCTTTCATTTCTTTAACAAAACTCTTGTTTTATGGTTAAAAATAGGTGTTTTCTTAGCATTTCACCCTAGTTACGAATTTCTACATTTTTGTTAGTGTTGAAACATAGATGCAACTTAACTTTGTAATTATTTTCTTGTTTTGAAAATTTCTATTAGTAAAACCATGATCAACTCATAAATATGTTGATTTTTACATGTAAGACTTTCATTTTGAAGTTGGAAAATATGTTTTCGAAATGGGTTTTTCTCAAGATCCGAATTTTAAAATTTACTTTTTGAAAGAAACAAAATGGATCTTGAGTTTTGACAAACACTTTCCTTAAGAATATCATGTAGCAAGTCTTTCATGCATGAAAATAAGTAAATATGTCATTTTAACTACTCTAAACAATAGATCTACTATACTACTTATGTTTTGAGTATAATGCAACAATGACAATATGTAGATGTGAGTAAAAAAAAAAATGAAAATACATGCACAAAATTTCTATATGAACAACATAGAACAATAATATAGCAAAATAATTAGTATATTAACTTCAATAGTAAGATCTACACATTGTGATGGTAAGGATATCATGTTCTAGTGTTTCCACATCCTTAGCATAAAGCTCATAGGGATTTTTGGTGGAACCACACATATATGACCTTGTCATTGCATGTTTTATAGTGGTATGGTCAAGACCTATCACCTATTTAGTATATTGGAGAAGGAAACTTGAAGTAAATTTGTGTTTGTGTGTGTGTGTGTGTTGGAGGGGGCTCACGGCAAGAGGGAAGGAGAGGGAGAGAAAAAGAAAACTTCCAAAGGTTGGTTTTGTAAGAAATGAGGAAAAGTGAAAAAGTGAAAAAGAGTTTATATAGAAAAAGAATTTAGGGTTTGTATGAATAATTTAATTGAAGAAAAATCAAACAAAAGAGAGTGAATGTGGGGGGGGGGGGGGGGGGGGGGGGGGGGGGGGGGGGGGGGGGGGGGGGGGGGGTGGGGTTTGTGTGTGCGCCTGTCTAGGAGAGAGGAGGGATAGAGTGTTTTGATTTTGTTTTGTGTAATAAAATTCAAAATTAATAAGTAGTTGAGTACAAAATATATTGGAAAAGTAAATTTTGTAAGGAAATGATGTAAAATTGTAAGAATAGGTTGTAAGGATGTAAGAATAGGGTATGGGTGGTTGTACTTGATGAATAGTGTAAAAAAAAGCAAAAAGATGATTGGACATTTAAATTACCGGTAATAATGAAAACGATAAAATGTTATTAATTGTAACTTTTATAACTCGAAAAATTATATAACTAATATATTTAGAAATATTGAAATTACGAATCAAACATTACTAATATCATATATTTAATATCCCGAGCCCTAGGACACACTTTTCAAGATTTGTATCCAGTCGGGCTTGAAATTTGTCAAAAATTCACTAATCGGATATTGTTTAGCATTTTAATATTAATACGAGCTAATCTACACTTCCCACTCATATTTTGACTTCTCGGTTTAGGACACGGGTTTCCGGATCTAAACTGCTAGGGTTTTCTGAGATTTTTTGTTGACTTAGGGTTTCCGGTTGACTTTCCGATTTAGAGTCCTACTTCGGAGTTAACCTGTTTTATTCTTGGGGTTTCCTTCTTGATATTGCCGGACATAGGATTCTAGGTTCGATTGGTCCAGAGATATTCTTTTAGGATTTTGGTTTCCGGTTTTAAGTCTTTCTCGAAATCGAACTCAGGTTTACTAAGAAAACGAGGGTTTACAACCTACCCCCCTTAAATAGAGCTTTGTTCGCAAAATTCAAACTTATATATATTCCCTTTTGATTAGCTCGAAATACTACTCCGAATTTCCTTTTTAGTCTCTCAAATTGTCTCCCAGGTTTACATGGTTCGTCTTTAATATCTTCACTTACCGAGCCTCTTAGTTAAGCAATCTTGCGTCTTTGCATCCATGTCTAGCACTGGATGTGCCTCTTGAGTAGGGTTTCTTTTGACTGAACGGTGTCAATTCCATGGTTATCTCCAGGCCTAGTACATATTTCCTTAGTACCGAATCATAGGATACATGGTATGTTTCTTATGAAATTTGGGATGTAGGACCAAACTGTAAGCCCCAGAAAATTTCAGTAAATAATTCCAATATGAACTTCAAAAATAAACCCTAAAAATCACTCCAAATTAAACCGAACTTCGACCAGTCCTAAATCACGAACGAATCCAGAAACTTCTTAATCTTGAGGAAAATAAGAATCCTTAAAAAACAAAATAGGAACTCAACATACTTCAATTCCAAAACCACTACGTATGACGAATTCTATACGTAACTCCGATTTATAAAATCGGGTAATATAAAGCCCAAAAACAAATTATTAAAAAGTAAATAATAATTAACCTTCGGAAATAAAACTCAATTAAAAGAATTCCGAAAACGTCGAGAGATATTAAATACTTACAAAAATCAAATTTAAAATAAATTTCTCAAATCAAATATGTTGTATAAACATAAAATATCAGTTTCTAAATTGGCAAAGATCTAAACCGAAAATCACCTGGAAACCTTAAGTGGAATACAGTAGTTTAAGTCCGACAATCTAGCGCCCTTAACCCTAGAGGCCGAGGTGTAGTTTAAGTGTGTAGAATAGCTCGTAGTAATATAAGTTTGCTTAAAAATATCAGATCGGTAAATTTTTGACCTATTTCAAACCCGTTCAGATACAGACTTCGAAAAGCATGTCACGGGACTCAAGATATCAAAAATATACCATTAGTACCCTTAGACTCGTAATTTCATAAGATTTCCAAATATATCGGTTATATAATTTTTCGAGTTATAAAAGTTATAGTTATAACCTTTTATCGTATTTTCATTGCTACAAGTAATTAATTAGTCTTTTGCACTATTCACCTCTATTTCATTACACGATTTTATTATTCTTATAAACCCTTATAATTTTAGATAAATATTTTATATATTATAGAAAATTTTATTTTTCTAAAATTTAGTTCGTTTCGGGTTTATATGGGATCAGATTATGTTTAAGACCCAATATTAAAAATAAAATAAATTAATTTAATAATTGTAGAATATTTGAAAAATATTTTTATTTTCATAAAATAATTTTTAGAATTTTTCGGGTTATAAAAATATCATTGATAACCCATATTCGCGTATTTTGATCATACCTGTGACATATTTGTCGAAATACTAAAATAATTCAAATAATTATTTAATTTTATTTATGAAAATTCTGCCACTCATTTAAAAATATTTTTCCTAATTTTATTTTGTATTTTCTTAATAAAAAGTACTTTTTCCAACCCATACTTCAAGTACACCTTTCACATATAACTTCTTTTTCACTTCAATCTTTCTACACTCTATCCCACACTTCATGGCAGATTTTTCTCTTCTTTTTGCTACCCTTGTCCTTTAATTTACTCCCATTTTGACTAAAATAAATATTTTCCCCTCTTTCTTAAAAAAACAACACATACACATTAATTACACATTTCAATTTCAAGTCAAAATTCAAACAATTTCCCTCTCTCTCTCTCCCTCCTACATTCACGTGCAGCCCCCTCTAGGGGTGTGCAAAAAAACCGAATGTTTAGGATAACCGAACCAAAACTGGAAAACCAATCCGAAAAAAATGGTTAACCGATCCATCGGTTTCGGTTTAGGATTGGCATTTTTAATTTTTTCGATTTTCGGTTTCCGTTTCGGTTTTTAGATTCTTGAAACCGATGGATTCGGTTAACCAATCTGTAATTATAAATATATATAATTTATAATATGCCCATATAATTATTTTTTTAGTATTATCAATATGAATTATGTTGAAATGAATGATTCAGGTAAGAAAAAACAAATGCATATATGTTTGAAAATTGGAATGGTGATGTTTGATTGTGATTTTTTATTGTGCTCAATTAATCAAGGTTGATAAGAACATATGAGTAAAAAGCTATTTTATGATTATCGCGATGGAACCTATATATTAACAACTATTTTACATGTCTTATATTCTTAATTTATAATTTTTAATATAATTATACAAACAAATACTCTAACTTTTTTACAGACATATTAAAAAATATAATAAACTAAAAAATTTGTATAACCATTATGCTAAACGGTTAAAAACCGAAAACCGAAAAAATTAATCGAAAGAAACGGTTAACCGTTAAGGCGGTTAACCGTTCATAATGGATCGGTTTAGGATCAGGATATTAAAAATCCGATTATTACGGTTAGGATAAAAAAATAGGGCCACGGACCGGTTAACCGAACCGTGAACACCCCTAGCCCCCTCCCCAAATCTGCCTTGTTTTATTTTTTCTTTCTTTCTTTCTTTCATTTAATACACTCCTTCTCTTTCTCTTTTATTTACTCTTTTTTCCCTTTACCATTCCTTATCTTTTTCTCTCTCTTTTTCCTCTCTTTCTTTCTTCATTATGTTCTTGTTCTTGCAAGAACACAAGCTGCCCCCACTTCCAAACTTTGCTTCCACACTTCATTCTTGAAGATTTTTAAGTAAACTTTCTTCTTAAAGCTTCCATAGGTGATATAAGTAAAGTATAATGAGAGTTTCATGCATCAAATGACATTCCATAAGCTTAAAAGCTAAGGATGATGATGCCAAAATGAAACACTCCTCTTCTCTAAGATTATTATCTTGTATCATTCTTATTTTCTTATTAAAAGTAGTTATATTTTGTAGATCTAACTTTTTGTGGCTTTGATTTTCGTTTATGCCTTAGATCTTGTTATTTGAGTTATTATTTTTGTTATTACTTATGATTTATACATATATTCATCATTCACATAACTATTTTAGTGTTTGTAAACCCCTGTTTTCTAAGCCTTAACCTTAAGCCGAAAGTCAATCGGAGACCTTAAGTCAACGGATCTTGAGTAAAACCCTACAGTTTAGATCCTGCAAACCCGAGTTCGTAAATCGAGGAGTCGAAAAATAATTAAAGTGTTTAGAATAGTCCGTAATAATATTTGATTTATTAAAATATCAGATTGGTTTATTTTCGGCTTATTTCGAACCCGTTTGGATACTGCTTTGGAAAGCGTGTCCCGGGGCTCGAAAATTAAAAATATATCTTTAATATTTTTAGACTCGTATTTTTATAAGGATTTCAAAAATATCAAGTTTATAATTTTTCGGATTTTAAAAATATCAGTTATAGCTCATATAAGCTTATTTTACTCTTACCGGTAACTTAATTGTTAAATTTCAAAAATAATTTATTTGATTATTTTATTTAAATCATAAAAATTCTGCCACTTAAATAAAAATATTTTTCTTAATTTATTTTATATATTTTCTTAGTCAAAAAGCCACTTTATCAACCCATACCTTAAGTACACATCATTATCATTACTACACATTATTATGTTCTTTTGCTTTTTCTTACACTCCATTTCCCAAAATGGCAGCTGACCATTCCCCAAAAATTAGCCACTTTTCCTTATTTTTAATTATTTATTTGATATTTTAAAGTCTCTTTTAGTTAGATATGGAAGCAATTGTTACACTTTCAAAAATGCAAGTTAAAATCAAACTACACACACTCCTACACACACAAGAATCACGCCAGCCCCCCCCCCCCCACCCCCCCCCCCCCCCCTTTGCAGCTGCTATGTTTTATTTTTTTTCAATTATTTAACACACTTACATCTCTATTTAAGCATCTCATTCCATCCTCTTTCACCTTTACAAACCCTATATTTTTCCTCTCTCTTTTTCCCTTTCTTTTCTCTTCTTCTTGGCTTGTCTTCTTAATAAACAAGCTGCCACCATTTTCTTTCTTGCCCACATATTTTTCTTGCAAATATTTGAGGTAATCTTTCTCTTTTAGCTCTCATAAGATGTTCTAGGATGATATTATGGATGTTTCATGCATCAAAGGACATTCCACAAGCTTAAAAAGCTATGGATGATGATGCCAAGAATTGAAACACTCCTCTAGATGATGATCTCTTTTGTTCTTAGTATTTTTGTTATATTGAAGGCTTTATCTTCTTGTTTTTGTGATAGCTTGTAGATCTAGAGTTTTACCAAGCTTTAGTTATGTTTATGTGTAGATCTAGAAGTTTAAGGCCTACTACAAGTTTTTCTTATGTTTTCATGGTTGTATTTTGAGTAGATCTTAGATTTGAGTTGAATGAAAAAGTAAAATTCGTAACTTGTCAAGGCACCATTTTAAAAACCCCTTCCAAGTCTTAAAATGGAAGTTTTTGTTAAGAAAATGAAGGTTTGATGGATGTATATCATCAAGACTTCATCTTACAAAATCAAAGTTGATTTTCAAAACAAAAAAAATTGTATTTTCGGATCAAGACAAAGATCTAAAATAAAAACATGTTTTCCAACTCAAAAATGAGGATTTTATTCAAGAAATGAAGGGTTCTTAAGATATAATATGTAATGGGTTGTTTTTCATGAGTTTTGATGAATTTTCTCAAGAGATATGTTCAAAATAAATTTATGAAAATTCGGATCTAGACCAAGACCCATTTTTGGAACCCATCATTCAACTTTAAAATGAAGATTTAGACAAAAATATAAAGGGCTCTTGGTATAGATATCTTAAGGAATGAATTTTCATAAGTTTAAATGAGTTTTCCTAAAAGGTATTGCTTAAATCAAGTGTTTTGTAAAAGACAAAATTTAGGTCTTGTCTTCATTGTAAACTTCAAAGAGGAAATTCGTAATTAAGGGGAGACCAATTTTTAAAACCTTCTTTTAGATCTCAAAACAAGTATTTTATATTGAAAATGGAATGCTTTGATGATATAATATAGGAAAATTATTTTCATTGAACTAAGTAAGTTTTAGTAAAGGAATTACTCAAAACAAGACAATGAGTTTCAACTTGTAAATTTCGGTTTTATGAAAATGGATTCTTAGAAGTTTCATTTGAACTTTATGTTTGGATTAGATAAGTGTGTAATCTCTTAATTTTGTTTTGAGAATCTCCTTGCAAGTTTAGGACTAAAATAAGTTGGTCTAAGTAGTTAAATAGAGTAGATATGGCAATTTTTCACAAAGGCTCAAATCTTGGATTTTCGCAACCCTACTGTACAGTAGTTTCCGACCCCTAAATGACCTTAAATGTTTGAATTAACTTTAGAAATAGATAGCTCTTTCGAAGTAGGTATAAATCGGTATATTATAAGCTAAATTCCGAGTTAAAATGAGTTAGATATGACCTTTTTAAGTTAAGGATTCAACCTAGGCAAAATTGACGAACTTAGTAAATAAAATTGTTAAGTTTAATAGAACTTCTTAAGAGATACTCATTGAGGGTATTCCTTGTACTTAGGTGAATTGGAGGACGGGTTACCACTTCCCGAGGACTATTACGACTAGTGGATTTCACTACATGGACAAGTGAGTTCATTTCTCAATTAATTATGCTCTTGGATGTGCTTGTAGTAGTAGTGGCATTAGACTTAGGAAAAGATAAAATTGTGATTGAATGGTGATCTAAACTTGCATGAATGAACGATAAGTATATCGAGGCAAGCTTTGTTGCAATAACCTTGTATGAGCTAGTATAGATTTGGAGTGTCTGAAATCTGTATGGTCACTTTTAAATTATCTAATTAATATACCATGATTATATGAATAAATTGTACATGCATATCACGTAGTGAGTCACATATCATTGTCGAGTATGCCTTTGGTGGGACAAAGGTGTATTTGGGAGGCAGCGGGTCTTTAATGAAGGGGACTAGGGTTGCATGACTTATGGACCACCCCATTCAAATAATGAAACTATGGTTGCATGACTTATGGACCAACATTAAAATTGTGGTTGCATGTCTTATGGACCACCCCACTTAAGATTGGGACTATGGTTGCATGTCTTATGGACCAACTTTGGAACTGTAGTTGCATGACTTATGAACTACCCCAAACCCCGAGTGGAGGGCGTAAATCCATTCACATATGACTACCGGAAAGTTATATGCTTGCTTGCTCATTTGCTTGTGCATTCATATGGTTGCTTAATTATAACTTGCTTGTATAGATATTTTAGCTTGGTCGAGTATGTTACTTGGAAAATGAATCTCACTAAGCAATTAGCTTATACCCCAATAGTTTTTGTTGCAGTGTTCCTATTTTTGGATGTTCCGAGAGGACACTTTGTGCAGGTTTATCACATTGGATTAAAGAGCTTTTGAGGAAGTCGGGACCTAGTATAGGCGTGGACTTCTAGGAAAATCTCTTTAATGTAAATTCAAATATATGTAATTGGAGCTAAACGATGTAGACTCTTATTATTTTGGAGGGGGTATGCCCCCTTGACTTTTGTAAAGTTTGACTATTTATCTTGTTGTGATTTATATTCTTAATACTATGTATGCTTTCTTAAGACTACTCGAATCAAAGTGTGATCCTAAAAGTTGTGTGAGTACACCTTACACTCGATAAGTAAACTTATGGGATGACTAAGGTTGTCATACTTAAGTTTAAATATCGAGTGTGGTGGACTGTCGCGTTTAAGGTACCCTTTGGGCGTGACAGTTTCATGCATTTATAACTAGTATAGTAAACTAGATCTAGTGTTTAAAGTTCACACATGCATTAGACTTTTGTTTTATGTTCATGAACAACTTGTAATAGCATGATGATAATAGGAAAGTTTTAGAAAGCTCGAGATCTATTTTATTTTCAACAAAAATCATTTTTGAAAAATTCGGATGAAAATGAACCATATATATATGTATTTTTCATTTAAAATGGAGGGTTTAAGGAATAGATACCATAAATGAATTATTTTTGGGAGTAAAGTTTAGATCTATGAGTTTATAGTTTACTACCATGCATTTCTTTTATATTCATATTCATATTAAGT
Source organism: Combretum micranthum (assembly GCA_024138025.1). Taxonomy (NCBI): domain Eukaryota; kingdom Viridiplantae; phylum Streptophyta; class Magnoliopsida; order Myrtales; family Combretaceae; genus Combretum; species Combretum micranthum. The sequence goes on from JAMXBD010002941.1 coordinate 38,061, forward strand.
GTAGATCTTGGTTTTGAACTCAAACAAAAATAGTGAAATTCGTATTTTGGCAAGACCTCTATTTAAAAATCACTTTCCAAATATCAAAATGAAATTTTTACTTGAGATAATGAAAACTTAATGTATGTATATCATAAAGACTTCTTTTTACAAGAATCAAAGGTGATTTTCAAAAGTTATTTTCAAAATAAAAATCTCATTTTCGGATTTTGGCCAAGGCATAGTTTAAAAACATGTTTTACAACTCAAAAATGAAGATTTTACTCAAGAAATGGAAGGCTCTTAAGATAGGATATGTAAATGATGATTTTTCCTAAGTTTAGATGGATTTTATCAAAATATATGTCCAAAAATAAATTTGGTAAATTCGGATCTCAACCAAGACCAATTTTGAAAACCCATTTATCAACTCCAAAACTCATGTTTTATGTGAAGAATGAAGGGTATAGCTAATAGGTATCATTAAGTAGTGATTTTTACAAGTTAAAATGAGTTTTGATGAGATTAATGTGTAAAACAAAAAGTAGAATCAAGATGGAAAATTTTGAGTTAGTAGTCAACTTGTTAAATTCGTAACTTTGGATGATGCCCATTAGAACACCTATTATCCAAGTTCAAAATAAAAGTTTTATGTATTAAATGAAGTCCTTCAATAGTAGGTATAGTAAAGTCTTAAATTTTAATGCATTAAATAAGTTTTTCCCAAAGGAATCATTCAAAAAGTAGATTTCTAAAAATTCGGATTTTTGAGTAAATCCTATTTGAAAACATATTTGCAAAGTGTAAAATGCAAATTTTTATGTAAAAATGAAGGCCTTGGGTAGTATATGTTATGAAGACTCAATTTCAACCAAGATAACTAGAAATTCCTAAGAATTAATCCAAAACACAAGTAAGTTGTCAAAGTTAGGAAACTAGCTTTTTCAAAAAGTAGTTATTGTTAAAGTCTTGCAAAATAAAGAGTTCTAAAAATTTCTTTTAGCAAAAATCATCAAGATCATTCTTACATTAAACTCATCACATGCCATTCATGTTAGGAAATCATTCATATTGCATGTATAATTGATTTGTCAAGTAGAAACATTCAAGCATTTACAAAACTAATTTTCGGAATTGAAATTACTACTGTTTTGATATGATCCGACTTTTCCGAAGCTTCAAAAACTTAAATATAATATTATAATTAGATAGATCTTTCGAAAGTAGATAGAAATCGATATATAATTTGCGAAATTCCTAGTTAAAATGACAAAGTTATGACCGTTTTAAGTTGGAATTCCCGCTTAGGACGAGAATTACGAATTTGATAGTTTGTATAAAATCGTTTAGATTAGTTTGAGTTGAAATACTTATTAGAGTATTTCTTCCTTTTTAGGTGATCCCGAAATTGACGATTCCCTACCACCGGATTACTTTTACTAAGAGACCGGTAATCCAATGGCCGAGTGAGTTTTCTTTTTATTTTGTTACCTTGTTTGTGCTTGTAGCTCGTTACATTAGAATTATAGGAACAAGATAAAAATCGATATGAATGGAGATGGGATATATGATGAGATTGTGATGAATGTATGCTAAAGAATACTAAAGCATATCGAAACCATGATTCGATTGGATAACTGCACTATTCATACTATTTCTGTTATGTGTATGATATTGGTTGGTCACTCTAAAGAATGTATGAATATTTTGGCCTAAGAAAAAATTAAATTGGTCATGCATCGCATCGGACATATTGCATTTGGTAGCATGCTACTCCTACACAGGCCGATCGGTATGGTCCGATGATGACTCGTTTGGATAACGAGACCGATGCTAGAGCTCATTCATAGGGAACTAAGGCGCATTGGGGATGCATTCCATGGGTGAGCCTAGCCGAGTCGAGTCGAGCTTGAGCGAGGGCTTGGGGACTAGCAGTGGTCGTGTAGACTTCAATACCATCGCTAACCCAAGATACGGAGGGCGTAAATCCTTTTTGTGTGTGGTTCGGATACATACATAATTGTTTGCTCATGTGTTTGCTCATGCATAGCATATGAATGATTATAACTTGCTTGTTATGATACGGAATTAAGGAAAATTCTCACTAGCTAGTGTAACTTATAACCCTATAGATGTTTAAATGAACAGGTTATCTCAAGAATGCTAAGTGGAGACAGAGATGGTTGAAGCCGAGAATGACTTCGGATTCGGCAGGAAATAAGGATGCTTGAAGTTATTAGCTAGGTTTTATGTTTTACCTTGTATTAGTTTTATGTAGTGAAATCTTTTGATGAATTGTATTGAAGTTGAATGATTTGTATTTGGAGTATAGTAATTTGAAGTTCCTTTACATTGTTACTCAAGTTATATCAACATAAATGTATCACTCCGATGATTCTCCTCCATGTGTTAGACGCCTTGTACATAGTATGAAGCTTTCGCGTGACCGAGGCGATCATTCTTACGCTTTAATATTGTGTACAGCGGACTGCCATGTTTAGAGTACCCTTCGGGCGTGACACAACCAATACGCTAGACCTTTACTTCTTCTTAGCACCTCAAGGGTCCAATATATCTCGAAAGGTACAACATATCTCGGGCTTATCTTCCCTTATACGTACTCTTCGTACTTCTTCAATGGGATTTACCTCCAAGTTCAATTTGATATTCGAGAACTTATCTTTCCAAATAGGCCTAACTCTTTCGCCTGTCTTGAGTTTCCTTTTTCTTTTACAGTGTCATCCCCGCTTTATTATCTGCCTTCATGTCTTAAGCTGAATCATTGTTAAGCTTTTCTATGTCGTTCTAAAACAAAGGTGTCTTATGACGCCGTCCATATAAGCTTCGTAGAGTGGCATTCAATTGATGGTGATAGCTATCATCGCAAGCAAGTCTCAATTGTCAGTACGTGACTATTTCAGTTCCCCTTGAATTTCTGAAACACATGTTCCCAACATTCTTTCTAAGGTTTGAACTGTCCATTCAAACTGTCTATTAGTCTGAGGGTGATAAGTGAGGCTAAGTTATGTCTTGTGTCCAAACTCTTTCATAACCTTATCCAGAACCTATAAATTTTGGGTTTCGATTAAGTATAATTCTCGCGGGTACATCCTGTAGCGCTCTATCCTCAAATGTAGAACTTGCCTAGTTTTGCTCTTAAGGTGCGTGATGTTGATTGGCAAAGAGGGTGTTGACTTGATTAATCAATCCATGGTCACTCATATTATATCACAATCTTTTGAAGTCTTTGAGATAACCTTTCTGAAATCCATGGATGTCTGATCCCATTCCCATTTGGGGATAGGCAAAAGCCTTAGTATTCCATACGGCCTTTGGTATTTTATTTTTACCCATTTACATGTCATACATTCCTTGACATACTTCGCTATTTCCCTTTTGTATTGTCCCATCAGTTAATGACTTGCTCACACTTCCTTTCCTCAACTCCTCAATTCTCCATTACATACGGCCGTCCTTTCCTTCTGGCCACATCCTCCTTATCCATTATAGGGTGTATTTTACTTCTGAAATTCCTTTCAAAACTTTTTGCATTACTCTTGTCATATTCTTGTAATATTTCCCAATATTAAAATTTAGATATCTCCAATTCCATACTTTGCGTAGTGAATTTAAATCCTCAATTCTTCTAATTTCCTTATTAGTTCCTTTTTTTGGCTTATGATTTATGCTGTCACTTTTCCCTAACTTCTCCTGTACAATATTTGATTTCCTGATCATCATCTTCAATCAACTTCAACCATCCTCCTTGTTTCACATTTAATTTCCTTCTGTGTAAACAGATACCTAGAGCTTTTATGATATGTTACATATATCTCACCTTTTTGTCCATATAAATAGTGCCTCTAAAGTTCCAAAGCAGAGACAATTGCGGCTAGCTCCTACTCATGCGCAGGGTAGTCCTGCTCATGGGGTCTTAATTATCAGAAACTATAAGCAATTACTTTTCCTTCCTTCATTAATATATATTCAAGCCATTCCTTGGAGTGCTACTAATGCATCGTATGAGATTTCTACGGGTCCAACAAAATCAAGGTCGGTGCTGATACTCGTTATTATTTTAATTCTTGAAAGCTTTTTCTTTTGCTTCTATTCATACAATTTCCCATTCCTCTACGTTAACTGGGTGTAGAGCCTATCTATTGTTCCACAAGAAAAGAAAAAAAATTATTTTACCAACTTGTATCTGTGGTCAGCTTATTCCCGAAAGATTTTATTCAGGTCACCATCTAGGGATGTTTTCGTTCCACGATGGCTGTGATTTCCTCGGATTATCCAAAGATCTTTTCCTGGCACATCCTGTCTAAAATGTATATCCATTCTAACTAAAGTCGTACCTAGACAGTTTGGCAAACAACTCATTTTCTCTTAGAGCTTGCATTGTCATCCTAAGATGCTTCTAATGTTGTTCCTCACTTTTTGGGCATATGATGAAGTCATCAACAAAGAATTTTACATATTTGTCCAAGAGTGATTTATACATTCTACTCGTAAGATTCATGCATGCTGTTAGAGCATTATCAAATCAAAAGACATCTCCAAAAATTCATAGCACCCATACTTGGTACAAACAGTTGACCTTGGTTCATTCTCGGGTTTTATCCTCAATAGGTGACAATTCAAGGCATAAATCAATGCATGGAAACATGCAAATTCGTTACAACTAATCAAAATAGATCATTGATCCTAGGAAAAGAAAAGGTATCTGTTCTTGACTATAACTCATTGAGTTTATCAAAAATTAGATACATAGCCCCAAGGATTCATCCTTCGTCCTTGCAGGCAAAGCAAGTGCGTCCCATGGTGACACACTAAGCCCTGTGAGCTTCTAATTCTACAGTTTCTTGCTTTTGAACTTTCAACTCCTATGGCTTCACCAATGCCATCAGGTACGATGTCTTTGATATTGGTTATGTATGAAGGGTTAAACCAATTCTCAAAATCAATCTTTACCTTATGAGTCGACCTAAACCATATTATGGGATTACGTCTGAGTACTTAACCATTATTGGTATATCTTCCGTTTTCCTGTGATTCTTCCTTATCCCACGTATCCTCAATAGGCATTATGTCTTCATCCTTCATCTTTATCTCTCAAGAATTTAATTTATTTTCTTGGGGTATTGTAGTTCCTCAACAACTTCACCTTTTTCCATATTGTTCATAAAAGCTTACTATTTCCTCTCAACAATCCATAATAGCTTAAACCGTAGTTAACCAGCTCATACTAGGGATGATTTTGTACTTACTTATCACTAACATTGCCAGCTCTCCTTCTTGAAGGGGTGTCCTAGTATCTCCATTGAACAATCCTTCGACGTCTCCTGAATCGGCACAATACTTCCGTTTTCTCAAAATCCATAGTAAAACTTACATCTCTCATTTTTGAATTATGCACATGATACATTAAATGGACCTTTCTTGACATCATTCTTTCCGTTATTTGAGATCTATTTCTATAATCTTCGAATTTTTACTTTTATTATGTGTTCTTCCAACTTAATTATCCGACCTCTATCTAGATTTCCAAATAATCCTTGTCTTTCCATTTCTTCGCTATCTCTGAAAGGTTCAAATATATATATTGTAGAAGGTGTGTACCCATTTTCACATTACTTATCCACTCTACATCATGAGGAGAAAAATCTACACTATGTATCACCTTCTATCTAAAGAGAAATAGTCTTCCGGAATTTTTCAACAAAACTTCTCAAGCCACTAAAGATTTTCCATTTTAAGCTAACCAATTTTTCTTCATCGTTTTCACCAAAGGTTCTATCAAAACATGGGCCACTCCTTTTTATAGTGTGGTATTGAGTTTTGTTGGGTTCTTTGGTAATATGGCGGTGGTGATGATGTGGGGTCTTGCACACTTTGGGTCTCGTTTTAGATTTCGTTTTTGGTTTGGGTTTTGGATGAATGTTTAGAAGATTAGTTAGTTATCTGCTCGTACTTATAAGGCCCACTTACTGGTTCTAGGGTGTTATTCTTATTCACACTAGGGTAATGCAGGTTCATTATTTTCTTACACCAGGGAAGTTCTTTGCTCATGGTTTCAATTTCTTCAGATTCAACCACTTGTACATTGCTATTTAGATTTCGAGGTTTTCCATTACGTTATCCCTTAAACACTTAATCATAAATTGCGAAAATTAAGTAATCAATCGAAATTTTGATAAGCCATAATGATTTAAAGTTATAAAATCTATTTCAAGAAAATTTGGAAATATTAAATTGTAGAATAGGAATCATAACTCAATTCAGGAAATTAAGCAAAAGAAATCAAACATGATGATTCAATGGGTGCAATGATATGCATGTATTTCGTTCTTAATTATGACTTCCTAGGAGCATATTAAACATAATGTTCCTTATTAGATGCATGCTTGATCACATTATTCGTTGAGAAACGAAACGTTCTTCCATAAACAAGTACATGTTAAATTTCATTAGATCATATCAATGTCATACATTCGGTCGAGTCTTTCACACTATACTTACAAAACATGAAAACCATGCTACTCGATTGATTTAGACCTATCAGAATTACAAATTCTTGCTAAGCCAAGAAAGGAAAACATAAGTCAAGAAACTAAACACATAACTCTCTAAGATTCCCTAAAGACATCACTAAGGCAATTTGGCATTCCTCATTACTTATTACAAAATTTTCGGTTGGACTAATGCAGGTCATGCTTGCCACCACAGCTTCTTTCACTCTTGGGAATCTCCTGGGGTAGGGTTCGGAGGTCGATCTCTACTAAAAGAACTACCACCCTTCTAACAAACAGACTCAAATATTCTCTCACTGTCATACTCTTCTTCCTAGGTGGCCAAGTTCGCTCCTCCTACTCGGTTTCCTCCTCTTCTTCCTCTTCCTCTTCTTCTTCTTCTTCTTCTTCTTCTTCTTCTTTTGCCTCTTCAATCCTATCCTGCATATCTCTATCCTCCTATCTAGTTTCTTCTAAATTTCTCTCATCATTCTCCTGGACTTCCCTCATCATAACATCCTCCAAATGTTCATTCCTTATAGGATCAACAGGGACTTCATTTGTCAATCTCGGGCCTTCTCCCAATATGTATATATCCCTCCATAGACTAGGATCATAATCAAGTTCTATCCTGTGGCTATTCGAGATTTCTAAATCTTTATCAAAATCAGGATTGGGCGGGTTTAGCTCATTACTTGGTCCTTCCTTACTTTTAGATGGTTGAGGTGTTCTATTTCCTTCTGCTCTATCCAATTCAGGTCTTCCTCAAGGTCTTCTTCCTCTTCACTTTCTACCTCATCCTGATTTTCCACTACTTGGATAACTCCAAATTGTATGCCTACTTCACTAGGAGGCGGTGCCTGAATTTCTGGGGGTGTCAGAAAAATGTCCAGATATATACCTCTCTAATAGAAATGGCTGTTTGCATCGGCCTCAAGCCATTCTCTATGAGTCATCAGATCATCAAGGGCATACACATATAAGGGTCCGATGTCCCTTCGCACTCTAAAATTAGGGTAGGGTGGGTTATCTTCCTTCTTTAAAATAAATGTAGCCTCCCTCAACATTGGCTCATTGCCATAATCAACCATGATCCTTTCCATCGCATAAATTGTTTCTAGCATAGACCATCTTCTTCTTCTGATCGGATCATTTCTAATTTGATCAACAACTCTTTCCTAACGGGTGCATCTAAGACCTCTTTTACAGATCACATATACCTCCTTGAGAGTCCTAGGTCTCTTGGCCAAAGCAAAATACTCACAAAGAGTCCTTAGCCATAATCTGTAGTTAACAAAGGTTTCACTAGTCCCCTTTAGAAATGTTCTAGCCCTTTCTCGAGCTTCACCTATGGATACCTATACCAAAAAGAGTTTCCTAGTTAGATTCGGCTTTCAATTTCATTCTTATCCTAAGATTCATTTATTCTTATATTTTAGGTTATTAAATTCTATTTCCATTCTTTACATTTTTGCGGCTCTGATACCAACTTAAACTGTCACGCCCCAAAAGGTATCTTAAACGTAACAGTCCGCCGCAAGCTAAATGAGACTTAAGAATTACTACCACAGTCATTCAAAAGTCTTGTATTAGTATGCAAGGTGTTCATTTACGACAATAGAATAAATAAACAATTGGAGATAGATAATTCAACCTGATAGGATAAGCATAAAAATATAAACCACAGATATCTCAGGATCAATTACAAAATATTAAGGGGCATTCCCCTACTACATATATGTCTAAGTATTATCCCTTTTTTTTTTGTTTGGTAACAGCTGATCTTTCTAGGTTCAGTACTAAAAACTATACAACCAATCGTAAACTTCTAAGGAGATAACTTCTAGTCTCTCATTACCTGATTTGGCCAGGTCCGAAGACGTAGCCATAAGTACGGGAACTGCATTAGAAAGAAATTGTAAGGGTGTAAGCTATGCTAGCTTAGTGAGTTTCACTTTCAAAATTAAATGCTCAACAAATAATATATATCAGGCAAGTTATATTAACAACTATATGAAATGCACAAACACGTGAGCGTGCAATACATAAAACCATCCGGAAATCTTATGTTGAATGGATTTACGCCCTCCATTCGGAGTTAGGTGTTTCAAGCCCATACGACCATAGATTTTAATTTTTCTCATTTATATTGTGGTCGATACAGGTGCCCACCCACACATATTTTTAATTTCAGCCCCTACGCCAACATTACAATTTTTGGCCATTACGCCAACATTTGAGTTTACAGGCCCCTCGTTGCCCAGCTATCATTGTAAACTCCTAAATTTTCGGAATCAGTTTAGCATAAAACCCTAACCGGAAGTCAAACGAAGCCCTAAAGGTCAACGAAACCCTAGTTTACCGTATCTATCTAAATCCGGCATTGCCGTTTTCTTTGGCCCAGAAAAACGAAGTTGGGATAATTAGCTCAAATAGTCCATAATAACCATAGGTTTTATAAAAGTTCCAGTTTCGCGAAATTCGGGTGTCCTTCGAACCCGATCGGACACAGTTCTCGAAAAATGTGTCCGGAAGCCCGGACTAGTAAAAATATTCCGAATATACCGTTAGACTCGTAAAAATATAAGTTTTCCAAAAATATCAGTTTCATAATTTTTCGGTAAGTAAAAATAACAGATATAGCTATTATACGCGTATTTTCTTACTACCTGTACTTTAATTGTCATATCTACTTTACATTACACTATTCATTACTATTCTACACTATTCTTTTATCTCTACTTTTTCTTACACCTACTCTTACACTCTACATAACCTATAATCTTAACTTTTTACCTTTCCCATAACTTTATATCACATCTATCTTACTTATTACATCTTTTATTTAACAAAATACAAAAAATTAAATCACTCCCTCTCTCCTCTCAAAAGTGGCCGGCACTTCCCTCTCTCTCTTCCCTCTCCATTTGTTTTAATTTTACATTTATTTTAATTACACAAAAATCACTCCCCATTTTCCTATAAATACCCCCTTCTCTTTTACTTCTTTCACACATTCACTACTCACAAATTCATACCAAAACTCTCTCAAATTTTCCTCTCAAAGCTCTCTCAAGTTACTATCTCAAAACTCTCTCAAAATAATTCCACAACAACTTCCACCAACAACAAAAACCCATAACCACATAACCATATCAAAATCTTCTTTAGGTAACTCATTTGTAATTATTTCTTCTTCTTCATGTCATGTAACTTTACATGACCATAGTGTGAGTTTCCAAATACTACAAGTTGTGGAAACTACATTATGTTCATGTATTGTTCTTGTTCATGCCAATCCATTTATGTTTATGTTGATTTATTATTGTTTATATATCTATACATATTCTTTAGAGCATATCAGCTCACTTGCAATTTATTTATTTCATGCAAAGCAATTTATTTACTTTTCCATTGCAATTTATTTATTTATTTATTCCTTGTTGAAATAAGACTAGTCTCTAGTCTTAGACTAGTCTCTAGTCTTAGACTTGTCCTCATCAAGTCAAAACAAGCTTTTCTTCTTTCATTTTATTTCTTTATGGGACTAGTTTAATTCTTAGTCCCGGGAGCCTTGAAAAAGCTAAGACTCCAATACTTGACTTTATTATTTATGCTTCCTGTTATTTTGTTTATTATTATTCTCATAATCATGTTCATTTAGATTGTTGTCCAAAAGCTTTATTTTCTAAAAGATAATCAAATAAAAGAAGGCTTTTTGTCACTTAGGAATAAGTTCATGTGAAACATAAAAATATAAGATAACAAAAATAAACTCGTTCATTTTCAAGTTACAAAAAGAATTCACTATGGATTTAGAAAACTATTTTTACTTAAAAGCTAGTTAAATCTTTGTTACTCTACTTTGCTTTTCAAAAGAAAATACTTTGTTGACAAAAATGGTTCTTTTCATAAGAAAGAAAATAGGATGGAGAACTAAGGAAATTTTTAAGGCCTTTGCAAACAATAGGCAAAAGAAAATTTATGGTTTGAAAAGAATTTTCACTTTTCAAGTTACAAGAAAAAGTTAATAAGATTATAGAAATTAGTTTTTCTATAAAAAGTCCTTAATTGTTCTACTTTGTTTTTATAAGGAAACCAAATTTTCATGCATGGGTAATTGTTTTTGAAATAGGAGACATGAGAAAGAGAATGAGAAATATCAAGTAAAGATTTTTGCCAAAACAAATAAACAAAGGAATTTACATAAGAAAATGAAGAAAAGAATATTTCCTAGAAAACTTCAAATATAGTATTAATGTAACTTAGGAAGTAGAAAATCTTATTTTCAAAAGTCACTTAGAAAAAGGATAAATAAAACCAACATAAAACGTTTTTAGAAAATAAAGAAAACAAGGTATTCATTTCAAAGAAATTTACAAAAACAATTTCCGAAAAGCTTCAACCCGACATTGTTTTACCTAAGAAAAATAATTGGACAACAAGACACTTGAGCATGCTTAAATATGAGTTATATAGTTATAAAAAGAGAATTTTTCAACTATATAGATAACTAAGTATTATCAAACAAATTTTGATTTCTTGAACCAAAGTTGTTTTTATTTGGAAATCCGTGGTGAATTTTGTCGCTACTTTTTCAGAGCCTATATGACCTTTTTAGAGGGAAATAATTTTAGAAATGGGTAGATCTTTTCGAGTAGATAGAAATCGGTATATTATATGCGCAATTCCGAGTTAAAATGACCAAGTTATGGCCATTTTAAGTTGGAACATTCTTCCATACGAACTTCGATTTCTTTGACATTGTTTTGTCAAAATTCAAGAAAATCTTCAAGAAAAACTCATTTGGGTATTTTCTTTGGTTAGGTGACCCCGAGGAAGGATTTCTTCACCCCGAGAACTATTACGATTAAGTGAGTGTGTGAACGACTCATCCGCTTAGAGGAATAGACAACAATGGCATCGTGAGTTTATTTCCATTAAATGCTATACTTGTTGTGCTTGTAAATTAGTTGCACTAGAGTTAGGAAAAGATAAACCGATATGCATGTAAAATAATTCCTTGAAAGAATTCTAAGAATATTGAAGCCCGAATTGTTCTAAGTGATTGTTTTAGTATAATATTGGTTTGTGTGAAATTCCTTGATCACCATAAAGTTGAAAATAATTATGTTATGACTTTATAAATTAATGAACTCATGCATACTACGAAGTGAGTCACATTACATGGTTGGGTTATTATCCTTGGGTGAGAAGGATAGTAGGCTCATGTCGAAAGCAACACTTGGCGGAAGATCCGAAAGCGATTGCTTGGCGGCTTAATGGTATATGCTTGACGGTTGATCCGAAAGCAAGGTCAAATCAAATAGGTTCGGAATACTTGGCGATGAGTGCTCGCAAGTATAAAAGTTTTTATTAAATGCTTGGCGATGTGTGCTCGTAAGCTTAAATTTTCTATTATTAAAACTACTTGTTTTGAGTATCACCAAACCCCGAATGGAGGGCGTAAATCCATTCAACATATAGTTCCCGGAAAGCTATATGATTGTTTGCCCACGTGTTTGATGCATTACATATGTGTGATTAACCAACTTGTTTGAACCTTGTTACAAGAAGTTATTTATGGAAATAGTTCTCACTAAGCCTATTAGCTTATACCCCGATAGCTACCTTTGCAGTTTCCGTACTTATGGCTAAGGCCACGTGGACCATGTGGGCAGGTAATCCCTTTGAACATTAGAACTCTGGATAAAGTACATCATAGTATCAGCATGAAAATATTTATATAATAGCTTAGTAATTTAAGGAATCGTTCCTAAGTATGCACAGTCTTTGCTATGAACAAATATTTATTGTGAATCCTCTTTTCTTAATATGTTTTTATCTCCTTAAGCTTCATTATTCCATGTATGGTTCTCTAAAATTGTGAAAGTAAGCCTTACACTTAATATAAAAGCTTTGGAAATGACTAAGGTTGTCGTACTTAAGCTTTAATATTGAGTGTGGCGGACTGTCAAGTTTAGGGTACCCGTTGGGGCGTGACAATCATGCCTTCTTCGACAAAAGTATGATTACCTATGCAATGTGACTCACATATGGTATGCATGACTAATTTGATTATAAGATCATGACATATTAATTTAACAATTTATGGGTGATCATAGATATTGCAGACAAATCAATTCTATTAGGTCATACAAATATTTACAACAAGCTCATTTGATATTCTTATCATCAATTCACCCATGTAGAAATCATATACACATAGTCATATTTTATCTTGTCCTAATTCTAATGCCACTAACATTACAAGTACAAGTACAAGCACAAGCATATAATTTAAAGATAGTGAACTCACTCGGCCATGGTCTTCGGTCTCTAATGGTAGCGATCTAGAAACACGAAATTTCCCCTGATTCTAAAATCACATAAACGAAAGAAATACCCTTATGAGTATTTCATACCATAACTAATTCCAAGCTTTTCAAATAAAACTCTTTGAATTCGTAATTTCCATAGTAATTGGAAATTCCAACTTAAAAAGCCATAACTTGGTCGTTTTAGCTCGAAATTTTCCAAATAAGTTATCGATTTCTATCTACTTCGAAAGATCTATCTATTTATGATGTTATCAATAAATTTTGAAAGCGTTTAGGTCTTAGAATGTTCGGATCAAATCTGATCAGTAGCTAAAATTTGAAATTCCAAAATTGTTTTGTGAAATTTGCATTACTTCTATCAAGTAGATTATATGTACATGCAATATCTACAAGTTATGATCATGAATGTCATGATATGAGCTATCTACATGTAATTCCTTAATGATTTTTTATTAAAGAGAATTTTACCAAAAACTTTCACTTTGCAATAATGTCATGAACACTTGTTTGGAAAAACTAGCTTTACTCCTTTGAAAATCATGCATATTTTTACTATAATGAAACCTTGATATCCTATATACCTAATACCTTCATTATCTTAATAAACTTCCTCATTTAAAGGTTGGAAAATAGATGCTTTAAAGTGAGTTTTGCCTAGTGACGAATTTTGCCCAATTTTTGGAAAGGAAAATATTGTTTGATCTTAGTTGGAAAACTTTTCCTTTGTTTTATGTTTCTACTTTGATAAAACACATTTGCTTTCATAAAAAATCAAGTCTTTATTATATCTATTCCCTAAGACTTCTATTTTTCCATTAAAATACCCATTTTTGACATTTGAAATTAAGTGTTTAAATAGAGATTATTTTTAGATCCGAATTTTGGAAAATTGTTTTTGAGATTGGTTCTTGTGAAAAACTCATTTATTCTTTCTAAAATCAAGTCCTAATCAAACCTACTCCCTAAAGCTTTCATTTCTTTAATAAAACTCTTGTTTTAGGGTTGGAAAATAGGTGTTTTCTTGGCATTTCACCCTAGTTACGAATTTCTACATTTTTGTTAGTGTTGAAACATAGATCTAACTTGACTTTTGTAATTATTTTCTTGTTTTGAAAATTTCTATTAGTAAAACCATGATCAACTCATAAAAATCACTACCTAATGATATCTATTACTTAAGCCCTTCATTTTACATGTAAGACTTTCATTTTGAAGTTAGAAAATATATTTTCTAAATGGGTCTTTCTCAAGATCCGAATTTTAAAATTTACTTTTTGAAAGAAACAAAATGGATCTTGAGTTTTGATCAACACTTTCTATAAGAATATCATGTAGCAAGTCTTTCATGCATAAAAACAAGTAGCTATGTCATTTTAACTACTCTAAACAATAGATCTACTATATTACTCATGTTATGAGTGTAATGCAACAATGACAATATGTAGATATGAGTTAAAAAAATGAAAATACATGCACAAAATTTCTATATGAACAACATATAACAATAATATAGAAAAATACTTAGTATATTAACTTTAATAGTAAGATCTGCACATTGTGATGGCAAGGATATCATGTTCTAATGTTTCCACATCCGTAGCATAAAGCTCATGGGTACTTTTGGTGGAACACACATGTATGACCTTGCCATTACATGTTTGATAGTGGTAGGGTCAAGATCTATTACCTATTTAGTGTTTTGGAGGAAACTTGAAGTAAAAAAAAAAAAAAATTGTGTATGTGTGTAGGAGGGGGCTCACGACAAGAGGGAAGGAGAGGGAGAGAAAAAGAAAACTTCCAAAGTTGGTTTTGTAAGAAATGAGGAAAAGTAAAAAGAGTTTTAAAGAAAAAGAATTTAAGGTTTGTATGAATAATTTAATTGAAGAAAAATCAAACAAAAGAGAGTGAATGTGGGGGGGGGGTGGGGGGGTGGGGGGTGTGTGTGCTGGTTCTAAGAGGAGGGAGAGAGAGGGTGTTTTGATTTTATTTTTTGTAATAAAATTCAAACTTAATGAGTAGTTTAAGTTCAAAATATATTGAAAAAGTAAATTTATAAGGAAATGATGAAAATTGTAAGAATAGATTGTAAGGATGTAAGAATAGGGTATAAGTGATTGTACTTGATGAATAGTGTAAAAGAAAGCTAAAAGTTGATTAGACATTTAAATTACCGGTAGTAATGAAAATACGATAAAAAGGTTATAACTGTAACTTTTATAACTCAAAAAATTATTTAACTGATATATTTAGAAATATTATGAAATTACGAATCTAACAGTACTAATATCATATAACTAATATCTCGAGCCCTGGAACATGCTTTTCAAGATTTATATCCAGTCGGACTTGAAATTGGTCGAAAATTCACTAATCGAATATTGTTTAGCATTCTAATATTAATACGAGCCAATCTACACTTCCACTCATATTTTGACTTCTTGGTTTATGGACATGGGTTTGCCGGATCTAAACTGCTAAGGCTTTCTGAGATTTTGTTGACTTAAGGTTTCCGGTTAACTTCAGTTTTAGAGTCTTACTTCGGAGTCAACTCGATTTTATTCTTTCGGGGTTTTCTTCTTGATATTGCCGGACATAGGATTTCTAGGTCCTATTGGTCCAGAGATATTCTTTTAGGATTTCGGGGTATCCGGTGTTAAGTCTTTCCCGAAATCGAACTCAGGTTTACTAAGAAAATGAGGGTTTACAATATAGTTTAAGATTATATCAAGTTATATTTAGCAACTCTTATTTATTTTTTATAGGATCTACTAACCAAGATATGGACTTTCAATTTAACAATTACGATGGCTAGCCAAGATACATCGATGAGTAACTAAACTCTTCTCACATTATTTATGATTGTAATATAGTGGCACATGGTGTTAATTATAACTAAAATTGGTGAATGCATGGGGATTTGGGGAGTATTGCATGTTATATGTTGTTTATGTGATTGATAATCTTTAAAATTAATAGTGATAATTTATTGTTTGATATTGATGGCGTAGTTTGAATCAATGACTGTCTAAAGTTGAAGTTATCACTAATTTATATGGAATAAAGCATATCAAACTCTTAAATTTAAACTATCATGCATTGCATGACATCATAAATTGCATTAGAATGGTATTTGTCACGCCCCAAAAGGTATCCTAAACGTAACAGTCCACCGCATGCTAAACGAGACTTAAGAATCATCACCACAGTCATTCAAATGTCTTGTGTTAGTATGCAAGTCGTTCCCTTACGACAATAGAATACATAAACAATTGGAGATAGATAGTTCAATTTGATAAGATAAGCATAAAAACATAAACCACAGATATCTCAGGATCAACTACAAAGCATTTAAGAGGCATTCCCCAGCTATTCAAGAGTCTAAGTATTATCTTTTATGAAAAACTCGATCGTTTAAGGTTTACTACTAAGGCCATACAAAACTAATCATAAACTTCTAAGGAGATAACTCCTAGTTTCACATTATACCTGTTTGGAAAACAGATTTAACGAAACATACACTATCTTAACTATTGCCCACATGGCCCATCATATAACATAACAAGAGTTAGGCAAATGATCTAAAAATTTAGTCCATTCCTTTTATGATTTTCATTTTTTTTAATTTCCAGTTGATGTTTGAACCTTAGTTTGAAATCTTTATTACCATACGCACTCTTATAATCATCTTAATTGGTTGTCAGATACTAACAATAACATCAGACACTAACAATAACATCTCATCTATAAGCCTCTAGACTTTTTGGTAAATATAAGTAAACCCTAGGAACCAAAAGTCAAACCGGAACCTTAAAGTTAACCTAGTTCTATGTTTAATCTAGTAGATCTAGATTCGGTAATCCTGCGTTCTTAAACCCTAAACAACGGAATTGAGATAATTGTAGATAACAGTTCGTAAGAATATAGGGAAGCTTAAAAATATCAGATTCGTTAATTTTTAATGTGTTTCAGATCCGAATGGGATCAGTTTTCAAAAACCATACCCTGGTACACTGGATAGTGAAAATACTTCGACAATATCATTAGACTCGTAAAAATATAATATTTTTAAAAATATCAGTTTTAGAATTTTTCGGTAACTAAAAATATCATATATACGCCGTTTATGTGTATTTTTTTTACTATTGGTATTTTAAAATTTTAATTGTCTAGTATACTATTCATAGTACTGTATCTACTATTCATTACTATTTCACTATCTCTACTTTTTCTTATAATCTACTCTTACACTCTACCACACCTATACCATACAAGTTAAATTCCCAATACAACTTTAATCACATTACACCTTACATATTACTTCTTTTAATTACAAAACAACAAAATAAATCAATTTTCCCCTTCTTTCTTAAGCAAACCGGTGCCTCTCCTCTCTCACATCATATATTTATTTTTTTTTATTTTATTTAATTACATCTAATTTTCACTCCAGAATTCTATAAATACCCCATCCCTCCTTCATTCTTTCACACATCTTATTTTTCCTACCAAACTCTACCAAAATCACTTCATAAACTCTCTCTCTTAAATTCTCTCCCAAATTCTCTCTTCTCTTCACAAAACTATTTCCTACATATTACTACAACTACTTCTTTTCTTCTTCAACATATACATAACCTTAAGGAAAACTTCTTACATATACTCATCTGTTTATATAACTTAGCGCGAGCTTAATGTATGTTTCTTAGACTCATGAGAGTTAAAGAAGCAATAATATGTTCATGTTTAAATTTTCCATTATGTTATTATTGTTATTATTATTTTCTCTAATCTAACTTCTATATGATATTATGTATATATATTTATTAGAGCCTAAGTGTTCACTAACCTAACATCTTATTATTATTGCTCTTATTATTATGCTTTTTCTTTCTTTCTTTTTCTTTTTGTTTTTGGGACTTAGTCCCAGGAAGCCTTGATGAAGCTAAAGCTCCCAATACTTGACTGGGATACCTTAATGAAGCTAAGGTTCCCAATACTTGATCTTATTATTATGCTCATAGTTATTCTTATATATATCTTATTTTATTATGTGATATCGTTATATTTATCATAACTACAGAATCTCATTCATGCATGAATATGTTGATATTGTCTCAACAAAAATGAAAATAGAGTTTTCTTAAGTAAAGAAAAATAAGAACTCTCTTTAAAAATAAAATTTGTCACATAAGAAATGATTTTTTTTCATCAAAACTTAAAGTTTCATCTTAACAAATCTTTTCCAAAATTTAAATAAGTTCATCACAAGTTTTTAATAATAATATCACATGGGATTTTATTAAGGAATACATAAAGTAAAGTTATCACATACACTCTTTTTAAACCAATGAAATAAGAAAGTTTCTTTAAAACTTAATATTACTAATTCTTTGTTTAACAAAGGTTTTCTTAAACTAATTTGCAAAGTTTCCATCAACACTTTAAGATACTAAGTTTTAGATAAGTTTTACAAGATCATCAAAGAATAATCTTTTAAAAATAAATCTTACTTAGGAAATAAAATTAGTAAATAACTTAGAAGAACATTATTATCATTTATTTAAAGTGAGACTAACTTGAGGAAAAATTAAGAACACATAAACATGACTACTTTAAGGAATTTTAGTCTTAACAAGATATATTTAGAAAAACTATATTTTTCAACCACTAGAAATGAACTTTTAGGAATCTTAAAAAGGCTAAAATTATTTTTTGAAAATTAAATTATTCTCAAAGGTTAAGAAATGAAGTTTAAAGAACGAAACACTCACACATAATAATTCAAGAAATTTTTCCAACAAGCTAAAGTGAATTTTTCAAGTCTTAAGCTTTCTCCAACTTTTAAGATACATTATTTTACAAAAATCATTATTGAGACAACACCACTAAATTCATGCATATAATATGAGTCTATATATATATACATATATATTCAAAGGATTTTTCAACTATACAAATATCTATATTTTTGTACAAGAATTTTTGGATGGAGAAAAGCTTGAAAATTTGTGTTTTTAAAACTGGAATTTTCGTAACAGACCTGTACGCTACTGTTCCGAGACCTAGATAACATTTTATGATAAAATAACATTAGAAATGGATAGAACTTCTTGAGTAGGTAGAAAATGGTATATAATATGCGAAATTCCAAGTTAAAATGAGCAAGTTATGGCCATTTTAAGTTGGAATTTCCACTAATGCGAATTTTGACGAACCTAATAAGATAGAGTTAGAAAATTTAAGTAGATCTTGTATGAAATACTCATTTTGGATATTTTTTTTGTTTAGGTGATGAGGACCAAGATCTTCTCTTTCTCGAGGATTACTTCGATTGATAGAAGATCGCTATGGATGAGTAAGTCTTCCTTTACGTTTATGCATTCACGCATGTGTTTGTAGAATAAACACTAGATATTAGGAAAAGATAAACATTAATATGCATGTGGGTTATCATGGCAGTTATGTGAACTGCTATGTGTGATCAATGAACGATAAGAATATTGAAGCCCGATTTGTTGATTGTTATAATTGTTTCTATGTATATTGCTATGTTTACGAATATTGATTTATCTCCTTAAATGAATTAATGTCGGATTGGAAATTTCCTTAAACCAATTTGCTCACGCATATCACTTAGAATATTATTTCGCATTTTGCACTACTCCTCAGCGTGGGACGGAAAGGTAAGCTGCCTAGCTACATCTTGAGGAATTAGGACGTTCGGAGAATACAGCCCGGATCGATCGCCTTAGGTAAGGAAAACCTGATGACTAGTAGTACGGTTCTTTGAACCCTGAGACACTCGCAAACTTTCAAGGAGGTCGATTGGGACCCAGTTCAAATCATTCCCTAACCACTGATGGAGGGGTAAATCCATCCTTCCTATGAAACCAGATAGTCATATGTATTGTTCGATCATATGGTTGCTTGCGTTTCATATGCTTGTTTAATGGTCTTGTTTGAATGTTTGCTATGAGTACTTATGCGTAAGGATTATCTCACTAAGCTAGTTATGCTTATTCCCCAATAGACTTTTGATGTTGCAACATCTTTGTTTCATACCCGAGACCACCTTGATCATCTGGGTAGAATCTATGTTTTGGGAAGCTTTTAGAGGAATTCTTTTTTGAAGTCTTAGATTACATTTCTTCTAAAATCTTCTAGCTTTAGTTATTTGTCTTAGTAAGACTTTGTTATTATGAAGACTTATCAGGGAAATGCCCTGTAGAAGTTGTAGAACTTTATATTGTGATGAATTATATTAAGTAATATTTTGTATGTTTCGCTGCCAATATCTTAAAATGCATAACTCCACCGGTCTCTATTTGTTGTAAATGTACGCATTGTATCAATATGAAAGCTTTCAAGTGACTAAGGTAGTCATTCTTAAATTTTAATATTGTGTACGGCGAGCTGTCATGTTTAGAGTACCCGTTGGGGCATGACAGTTGGTATCAGAGCATCAAGATTAAGGTAGAAAACAATAAGTTTAGAAGTAGAAGTCTTAGAACATGATAAGCTTAGGAATAAGCCATAAAAGTGTTAGGAAGATTCTTCTAAGTTACGAATAGCCAGATAGTGTTAATCAAAGATGGGTAGTTTACACCTTAAGATGAAGGAAGCTCTAATAAGCCTAAAAGTCTTAGATGTAGACATCACCCTATGTATTAGACCAAACACAATCTAGGAAAAACCTTAGA
Organism: Combretum micranthum; assembly: GCA_024138025.1. Taxonomy (NCBI): domain Eukaryota; kingdom Viridiplantae; phylum Streptophyta; class Magnoliopsida; order Myrtales; family Combretaceae; genus Combretum; species Combretum micranthum. The sequence continues at coordinate 58,590 of JAMXBD010002941.1, forward strand.
ATCATAAAAAGTGGAGATATATGGGAAAACCACATGTTTTATGACCGTACCTAAGATATATAAGATAGCCATATAGCTAGTTTATGCCTTTGAAAGAATAGGTAAATTTCGAATCCTTTTTAAGTCTCAAGGACCACAACCTTTCTAAGTTGCAAATAACAAGAAATCAAAATAAACCAGCTTTTTGATAATGAAATTAAAGGAAAATATGCTTACCTAAAAGGCTATACAATTAACCTTAGGTAACGTCGGAAACGAGCCTCATAGGCACCATCAAAGGATCGAAAGTAAGGATGTTCTTTCAAGAAATTAGAAATAGGAAGAAGGTGAAACCAACCCCGGATTCCCTCAACTCTCAATGAAAGGATCGAGAAAAGGAGTAAGGGAGCCATGATGAGAAGAAAGCATCGCTTTCACCCAAGACGTAATGCCTTGTTATTGAATTACAAATAATTAAAAGATGTAGTTAAGTGTTTAAAAGACAACAAGTGATCTAATGATTTCTCAATAATGTGATTTGTTTTGTTTTTATGGCATTTATATTATCTCTTTTTCGTGAGTGAAATTCCTGATTTCGATTTCCTACATTGTGATTCTTTGTAAAGTGCATTTGAACTTCTTGATTTCTTATTAAGCTTTTGTTAATTTATGTTCTGCGATTTTATTTCCATGAGCTTTGTATTTGAGCTTGATTTTTTATCTTTATATTTGAGATTTCCGTTATTTTCGTAAACGTTAATATAGAGCGTATAAAAGAAAACTAAAGCTTACGTAATCTAAACGACTAAACAACTATCTAAGAAGATGTAGAAATCGAGAGCAACGAGATTCCAACAATATACCAACTGAACAAGTAATACTTCTGAAAAACCAACTGGGTAGTAACCTTGCACCTGAGCCGAACTAGCAAAACGACTTTGCTACCGCCCTCGGACAGATGAATCAGTTGTTTAATATTTTGGTTTAGCAACAAAACAAAAATAATCTTGCTCCTGCTCCACCTCAGAATGCTCTTGAGGCCACTGTGGAAGCAGCCGGTCTATAGTCGCATGTCGTGCCATTTCTACTGGCACTATCACCGAGGTCATACCAAAACATGCTCTCCGACTTCAACAAAAGTAACCGCTACTTTGATGGAGCCTTTGGAAAACCAAATGAGGCCGAAGACTAGTTGGCCCAGTCAAGGGATCATTTGATGCTTATGAAGTGCCCCACCATTTGAAAGTCAGTTTTAGGACTTACCTACTGAGATTCAACGCTCGAGTATGGTGGGAATCGAAGAAGCAAGAATTGCCTGCTCTAGTTACTTGGGATATGTTTCGAGAAGAGTTCTTGAAGAACTATTTTCCAAGAAAACTCAGAGTTCAGTTGTAAACCCCTAAAGTTTTATGATCGATTAAGCTTAAACCATAATTGAAATGTCAACCGGAAACCCTAAAGTCAACAAAACCCTAGTTAGACATAACAGTTTAAGTCTAGTAATCCCGTGTTCACAACCCTAAGTGAGTAAGTAAGAGATTAGTATGTAGAATAGTTCATAATAACATAAGAAAGTTTAAAAATTTCAGGTTAGCAAAATCTCAATCCGTTTTGGACCCAAACGGATACAGTTCTTGAAAAATATGTCCCAGGGCCCAGAATAGTAAAAATATTCTAGATATACCGTTAGACTCATAAAAATATAAGGTTTTCAAAAATGTCAGTTTTATAATTTTTCATAAGTAAAAATATCAAATATTATTTATACGCTATTTTCCTACTATCGGTACTTTTATTAGTCATATCTACTTTACATTATATATTGATTACTATTCTATACTATTCATTTATCTCTATTTTTTCTAACACCTGCTCTTATACTCTATATACCTATTATCTATTAATTTTACTTTCCTATAATTTATATCACATATACTTACATATTATTACATTTAATTAACAAAAATAAAAGAAATATTATCTTTCCCTCCCTCTCTCTATGATAGCGGTGCGCATCCCCCCTCCCCCACCCCCCGTCTCTCCCTCAATTTTTTTTAATTTTTCTTTATTTAAATCACACAAAATTCACTCCTTATTTTCCTATAAATACCCCCTCCTCTTTCACTTTATTCATACATTTACTACCCACAAATTCACTACCAAAATTCTCTTCCAAAAACTCTCTCAAAATACTCTCAAATCCCCTTCTATATTCACAAAACCCATACATACCAATACTCCAAAATCCTCTTTAGGTAAAAATCTTCTATCATGTCATGTAACTTTACATGATCATGGTGTGAGTTTTCTAAACTTGATGTTATGGAAATTACACTACGTTCATGTATTGTTCTTTTTCATGAATATCTAATTATATATTTATGTTGTTATTTTACTTTGTTCATATTATTGTTCTTATTAATCTAACTAAATATAATTATGTATCTATATATATATATATATATATTTTAGAGCATATAAGCTCACTTACAATTTGTTTATTTTCATGCAAAGCAATTTATTTATTTTCTTTCTTGTAATTTATTTATTTCATATTGTTTTAACATTAGTCTCTAGTCTTAGACTTGTCCTCATTAAGTCAAAACAATTTTCTCTCTTTTATTTTCTTTTCTTATAGGGACAAGTCTATTTCGTAGCCCGAGAACCTTGAGAAAACCAAGACTCCCTATACTTGAGTTTATTATTCATTACGTTACATTTTCTTGTTACTATTCTTATGATCATGTCCATAAAGATTGTTGTCCAAACCTTTAAGCTTCAATTATACTTTTTGCAAAAGGAGAATTTATCACCTAAGAATAGTTCTATATGAAATTTAGAATTTATGATTTAACAAAAGTAAATCTTTTCTTTTCAAAATTTTAAGAAGAACTCACTATAATTTAAAGTTACATTTGTTTTGAAAAGGTTTTTTTTTATCATTTCTATATTACATTGTTTTCCAAAAAGAGATTACTTTTGGTACTAAAATGTTTTCATAAAAAAACATAATATAAGGAAACCCCATAAAAAGGGAATGAGATTTTTCAAACAAGATTTTCGAGAGTATGATAAAAGAAAAGTTATATAGAAAAAATATAGGAAAAGTGACACCAATATTGAAAATTTCTAAAAGGAAAATAGAGATATTTATTAAAAAGTCATTAAGGAAAATAGTAAGCTAGACATAAAATAATTCATTGAAAACAAAAGAATCAAAATATTCATTTTAAAGGATTTACAAAATGGATTTCTTATGGTTTTATAAACTCCCAACTAACATTGTTTTACTAAAGAATTTTGGTTGGACAACAAACACTTGAGCATGGATTAAATATGAGCTATATATCTATAAAAAGGAATTTCTTAAATATATAAATAACTAAGTATTTATCAAAGCAATTTTTTTGGATGATTTAATGTTTGAAACAAATGCTTTTGGGATGAGAAAATTCGTGGTGCATCTGATTGCCACTGTTTCGAAGCTTAAATGACCTAGTTTGACGAAAATAGTTTTGGAAATGGATAGATCTTTTCGAATAGATAGAAATCGGTATATTATATACGTAATTTCAAGTTAATATGTCCAAGTTATGACCATTTTAAATTGGAATTATCTTTTATGCGAACTTTGACGTTCTTATGACATAGTTTTGTTAAATTTCAAGAAAGTTGGCAAGAAATACTCATTCCAGGTATTTTTCTTGACTAGGTGATCCCGAGGAAAAATACTCGTATCCCGAGGATTATTTCGACTAAGTAGATTGTTTGATCGACTCATCCGTTTAGAAGAAGTATTGTCATGGCAACGTGAGTTTATTTCCTTAAATACGATACTTGATTGTCCTTGTAGTTTAGTCGCACTAGAATTAAGGAAAGATAAATTGATATGTATGTAAAAATTGTTGAAAGAATTCTAAGAATATCGAGGCGGGAATTGATTGTAAGTAATTGTTTGTTTAGTATAGAACTTGATATGTATGAGATTCAATGATCACCTTAAAATTGATAATAATGATTATTATAATATCTTAAATAAATTGATTCATACATACCACGAAGTGAGTCACATTGCATGGGGTTATTATCCTTGGGTGAAAAGGATAGTAGCACGGTCAAAAGCAATACTTGGCGGCTATGATCGAAAACGGTTGCTTAGCGGTAATCCGGAGGCAAGGCTCAACCCGAGTAGACTTAATATGCTTGGCGGTAAAGATTAAAAGCATAACTTAACTAAAACTACTCATTTTGAGATTAATTATCACCAAACCTCGAATGGAGGGCGTAAATCCATTCAACATATAGTTCCCAGAAAACTATATGCCTTGCTTGCCTACGTGTATGTTGTATTTCACTTGAATGCTTAAATAACTTGTTTGAATGTTTACTACACAAGAATTTTCTTATGGAAATAATTCTCACTAAGCCTATTAGCTTATACCCCTATAGATATCTTTTGCAGTTTAACTATTTATGATTGAGGCCACGTGGACTTTGCAGCCAGGTATTTTTCCCCTTTTTCGTTAAGGAATTTTTAGATGAAGTTTAGCATTAGTTTGGATATAGACTTCATAGAAAATTTCTTATAATAGATTATAGTATTTTGGCGGGGGAATGCCCCTAAGACTTGTAAGACAATTATTATGAATGAATGAATATTATGAATTCCTTTTTCTTAATTTGCTATTGTATCTTTTTAAGCTTCATATTTCAAAGTATGGTTCTCTAAAATTGTGAGAGCACGCCTTACACTTAATATCGAAGCTTTTGGGAATGACTAAGTTGTCATGCTTAAGCTTTAATATTAAATGTGGCGGACTGTTATGTTTAGGGTACCCTTTGGGGTATGACATCAGTACAGTGCTGACTTCCTACATATTTCTCAAAGAGGGAGAGCCATCAAGCAATATGAAATGGAGTTCAGTCGCCTATTACAGTATGCTCCTGAATCTCATAAATATAGTGAGGAGTTAAAAAGACAAGTTTTCTTGAGTGGACTAGATGAGGACCTGAGGATCCGTTTGGTGGAGTTTGATATCAGAAGCTTTAGAGAGCTAGTGGAAAGGGCTCAAATAATTGAAGGAGCCAAAAAGATGAAGACAAAAGCTCCAGAGAGGAAATTGTTTGTGTTTGGAAGGAAGTTGTGAAGCACCGAGTTCTGGATTCAAGAATTAGAGTTTTAAGACCTTTGGAAGTTTCAAGGGGAGTGGAAGCAGTCAAAAGGAAGTGACCAAGGTGGATGTCACATGTTGGAAATGCCGAGGTAAGCATTATCCAAAGTCTTGCCCGTAATTGCAAAATAAGTGCTACTTTTGCGGAAGCCTGGATCACAAAATCCTGGAGTGTCCCAAGAAGAACACCAATGTTTGCTATGTGTGTAAGCAGCTAGGGCACTTTGCAAATGAATGCCCAAAAAGGAAAAATGCTCCAACAAAGCAGTCCAACACTTCAGGAGGGTCTGCCCTTGTTAGAACCAACAACGGTAATGGGAACGAGAACCGCTCTGGTACATCGATGCATAGGATGGGGATTTATAACCTGGAAGGCCAGTGGATGTGTGAGGAAGCTGATGATGAGAAGGAAGGATGTAAATGTGCTGCCATAGAGGAAGGCGAAGGCTATGACCATGGACTCGTTGCAAGTTAGCCTTACCTTTAAGCTATCATTTTGTTTGTTTATAGTATCTTTAATGTTATTGAATCCGTAGTAATAGAATCCCAGTATCTCTATAGTCTAAAGCTTTAGAGTATTTAGATAAGTGTAGTATGGCATAGTTAGTAACTAGTACGTGTTAAATGCAGGAAGTATATGAGTAGCTAGTAAGACCACTTATGTCTTGTTTGATACCGGAGCCACCCATTCGTTTATCACCCCTAACCTTGCTAAGAAGACTGGTTTACCTATAGTCACCACCGCCACCAACTTCAAGATAAAGACACCCACGGGTAGCGTCGTAACTATCCAAGAGATGTTAAAGGAATGTCCATTAGAGATCTAAGGACACCATATAACAAGTGACTTGATTGTGTTGGAAATGAGCAAGTATGAAGTATTCTTGGCATGAGTTGGTTGACCCATGTTAAAGCCACGGTAGATTGTTGGGAGAAGAAGGTGAACTTTAAGGATGTGAATGGGAAGGATATTGAGTTCAAAGGAGAATCTGTTGTTATAAAGAAGCAAGGATTAAGTTCACTCGAGTTAGTGACGAATGAGGATGAGATCGATCGTCAAATCAATGCTATAGAAGAAGAAAGTGAAGGACCACAAGTGGAGGATATACCTATAGTTAATGAGTTTCTTGATGTTTTTCTTGAGGAATTGCTTGGATTGCCACCAAAGAGGGAGATCAATTTTGAGATTAGCTTGATGCCAAATACCGAGCCAATATCGAAAGCTCCATAACGCATGGTACCGGTAGAGTTAAAGGAACTTGAGAAGAAATTACAAGAGCTTCTGGATCAAGGGTTTATTCACCCAAGTGTATCGCCATGGGGAGCACCAATTTTGTTCATTAAGAAAAAGGATGAGTCTATGAGGTTATATATTGGTTACCAAGAGTTGAATAATGTTACAATCAAGAGTAAGTATCCATTACCACAGATTGATGACCTCTTTGACCAGTTGCAAGGAGCAAGTGTCTTTTCCTACATTGACCTGAGGTTTGGATATCACCAGTTAAGAGCAAAACTAGAGGATGTACCAAAGACCATTTTTCGGACTCATTATAGACACTACGAGTTCTTAGTGATGTTGTTTAGTTTCACAAATGCACCTACCGCTTTCATGGACCTGATGAATCGAATCTATAAGCCTTTTTGGATAAGTGCATTATAGTTTACATCGACGATATTTTGGTCTACTCGAGTACACGAGAGCAACATGAGGACTACCTTCGCATGGCACTTAAGAAGTTAAGAGAACATAAGTTGTATGCTACGTTGTCAAAGTGCGACTTTTGGTTGGATAAGATATCCATTTTAAGGCATGTTGTTTTAGGACATGGCATATCGATTGACTCTGAAAAGATCAAAGCAGTGATGAAGTGGATGCAACCAAAGACGGTAACTGAAGTAAGAAGCTTTATTGGTCCAGCTGGCTATTATCGAAAGTTCGTAAAGAATTTCTCAATCATAGCCAAGCCTTTAACATAACTTACTCAAAAGAATGAGAAGTTCTTCTGGACTGATAAAAGAGAAAAGAGTTTCCAAGAGTTTAAGCAAAAGCTTGTATCCACACCGATACTCATTTTACCAAACCCTGAGAAGCCTTATATGGTGCATAACGATGCATCGAGAAATGGTCTTGGATGTGTGCTAATGCAAGAAGGAAAAGTGATTGCTTATGCTTTGCGACAGTTAAGACCACATGAGCAAAATTATCCGATGCATGATTTGGAGCTAGCTGCTATTGTTTTCATACTCAAGATATGGAGACATCACTTATATGGATAGAGATGCGAAATATATACGGATCACAAGAGCCTTAAGAAACTATTCACTCAAAAGGAGTTGAATATGCGACAACGAAGATGGTTGGAGCTCATAAAAGACTATGATCTTAGAATCAACTATTGTCCGGGTAAGGTTAATATCGTCGCCGATGCCTTGAGCCGAATGAATCACGAGGAAGTTGCCGCTTTGTTAACCAACCAAAAAGAGTTGGTAAGAAAATTCAAAAGGTTGAGTATCGAGTTCATTGGACAAGATGTGGAGGTGATATATCTAACTTGGTGATGAAACCAACTCTTGTGGAACAGATTAAAGAAGCTCAATGGTATGATAAAGTGATACAACGGATCAAACGGGAAGTGCGAGCAGAGAAGTATACTAATTTCACCATAGATGGGGATGATGTAGTCAAAATGAAAGGGAGATTATGTGTGCCGGATGATGAGGAGATGAGAATAGAAATTATGAATGAAGCACATAACTCGAGATACATGGTATACCCGGGAGGAACTAAGATGTATCAAGATCTTAAGAGCCACTTTTGGTAGAATGGGATGAAACGGGATATAGCTGATTATGTGATGAAGTGCTAGACTTGTCAGCAAGTAAAGGTGGAACACCAAAGACCGAGAGGATTGTTGAAGCCTTTGCCGATACCCGAGTAGAAGTGGGATCAAATCTTGATGGATTTCGTATGCAGATTACCAAGAACATCGATATGATATGATGCCATATGGGTCATAGTGGATCGTTTGAATAAATCGGCTCACTTCATACCAATCAACATGACGTTCTCGATGGATAAGCTAGCCAAGTTATACATAAAGGAGATATTATGTTTGCATGGAGTACCCACCAGGATTGTATCAGATCGAGATCCCCGATTCGTATCTAAGTTTTGGACAAGTTTACAAAAGTATATGAGGACAAAGTTACATTTCAGCACGGCTTATCACCCCCAAACCGATGGATAATCGGAACGGACGATCCAAACATTAGAGGACATGTTGTGTGTTTGTGTTATGGAATTCAAAGGAAGCTGGGATGCTCATTTGTCGCTGATAGAGTTTGCCTACAAGAACAACTACCACTCTACCATACAAATGCTGCGATATGAAGCTTTGTACAGACGATGTTGTAGGTTACCTTTGTTTTGGAACGATGTGAAAAAGCTTACTATTGGGCAGGATTTGGTATAAGATGCAACGGACAAAGTAAGAATAATCCGAGAAAGAATGAAAGAGGCCCAAGATGGACAGAAAAGCTGGGCAGATCAGAAAAAGCGAGTTCTCGAATTTTAAGTGGGAGACCATGTGTATTTAAAGATAAATCCGATCAAGAGTATATACCGAGTACGCTCGCAAGGAAAGTTGAGTCAACGATACATTGGACCTTTCGAAGTGCTTGAACAAGTTAGAGATTTAGCTTATCGCCTAGCCTTGCCGCCAAACCTATCAGGAGTATACAACGTGTTTCATGTATCCGTCTTATGCATGCATGTAACCGATCCAAACTGAGTAGTAGAATTGGAGCCAGTGTTGCTAAAGGAGAACCTCACTTACGAGGAACTCCCGTACAATCTTGGATCAAAATGTCCAAAAGCTAAAATAGGGAAATCAAATATGTCAAAGTCATTTGAAGGAATCACACCCATGAAGAGGCAAATTGGGAGGCCGATGATGAGATCCGACGCAAATACTTGAATCTATTTGAAGAATCAAGTATGATGGTCAAGTTTTGAGGACAAAACTTTCTTTAAAGTGGGTAGGTTGTAAGCCCCAAGATTTTTTGATAAATATAAGTAAATCCTAGGAATCGGAAGTCAAATCGGAACCCTAAAGTTAACCTAGTTCTATGTTTGGTCTAGTGAATCTAGATCCGTCAATCCCGCGTCCAGCAATCCCACGTTCTTAAACCCTAAACAACGAAATTGAGTAATTTTGGATAACAGTTCATCATAATATAGGAAAGCTTAAAAAATATCAGATTCGTTAATTTTTAATGTGTTTCGAATCCGAACGGAATTAGTTTTCGAAAATCGTGCCCCAATATACCAGCTAGTGAAGAAATTTTGACAATACCATTAGACTTGTAAAAATAAAAGGTTTTCACATATATCAGTTTTAGAATTTTTCGATAACTAAAAATATCAAATATAGGCCGTTTACGCCTATTTTCTTTACTTCTAGTATTTTAATTGTCTAATCTACTATTTATAGTACTATTTCTACTTTTTCTTACAGTCTACTCTTATACTCTAACACCCCTATACCTTACAATTAATCTTCCCCAAACAACTTTAATCACATCACATGTTATACATTACTTCTTTTCGTTACAAAACAACGAAATAAATCAATTTCCCCCTTCTTTCTTAAGCAAATCGGCACCTCCCCTCTCTCTCATCAATATGTTTATTTTTCTTTTTCTTTTATTTAATTACATCTAATTTTCACTATAAAATTCTATAAATACCCCCTCCCTCCTTCATTCTTTCACATATCTTATTTTTCCTACCAAAAGTCTACCAAATCACTTCACAAACTCTCCCTCTCAAATTCTCTCTTCTCTCCACAAAATCATTTCCCACATATTACTATAACCACTTCTTTTCCTCTTCAACATACACATAACCTTAGGTGAAACTTTTTACATATACTCATCATGTTCATATAACTTAGCATGAGCTTAGTGTATGTTTCTTAGACTCATAAGAGTTAAAGAAGTAACAATATGTTCATGTTTTATTTTTGTTTATGTTTAAATTTTCCATTATGTTATTATTGTTATTTTTATTTGCTCTAATCTAACTTCTATATGATATCATGTATATATATTTATTAGAGCCTAAGTGTTCACTAACCTAACATCTTATTATTATTGCTCTTATTATTATGCTTTTTCTTTCCTTCTTTTTCTTTTTCTTTTTCTTTTTGGGACTTAGTCCCAGGAGGAAGCCTTGATGAAGCTAAAGCTCCCAATACTTGACTGGGATATATAATGAAGCTAAGGTTCCCAATACTTGACCTTATTATTATGCTCATAGTTATTCTTATATATCTTATCTTATTATGTGATATTGTTATATTTCTCATAACTATAGAATCTCAATCATGCATGAACATGTTAATATTGTATCAACAAAAATGAAAATGGAGTTTTCTTAAGTAAAGAAAAATAAGAACTCTTTTTAAAAATAAATTTTGTCACATAAGAAATGATTTTTTTTTTCCATAAAAACTTAAAGTTTCATCTTAACAAATCTTTTCCAAACTTTAGATAAGTTCATCACAAGTTTTTAATAACAATACCACATGGGATTTTATTAAGGAATACATAAAGTAAAGTTATCACATACACTCTTTTAAACCAATGAAATACGAAAGTTTCTTTAAAACTTAATATTACTAATTCTTTGTTTATCAAAGGCTTTCTTAAACTCATTTGTAAAGTTTCCATCAACACTCTAAGATACTAAGGTTTAGATAAGTTTTACAAGATCATCAAAGAATAATCTCTTAAAGATAAGTCTTACTTAAGAAATAAAATTAGTAAATAACTTAGAAGAACATTATTATCATTTATTTAAAGTGAGTCTAACTTTAAAAATTAAGAACACATAAACATGACTACTTTAAGGAATTTTAGTCTTAACAAGATATACTTAGAAAAACTATATTTTTCAACCACAAAAAATGAAGTTATAAGAATCTTAAAAAGGCTAAAATTATTTTTAGAAAATTAAATTACTCTCAAAGGTTAAAAAATGAAGTTAAAAGAAGGAAACACTCACTCATAATAATTCAAGAAATTCTTTCAACAAGGTAAAGTGAATTTTTCAAGTCTCAAGCTTTTTCTAATTTTTAAGACACATTATTTTATAAAAATCATTATTCAGACAACACCATTAAATTCATGCATATAATATGAGTCTATATATATATATATATATATATATATTCAAAGGATTTTTCAACTATACAAATATCTATATTTTTATGCAAGAATTTTTTAGATAGAAAAAAGCTTGAAAAATTGTGTTTTTTAAAACTAGAATTATCGTAATAAACCTGTACACTACTGTTCCAAGACCTAAATGACATTTTATGGTAAAAATAACCTTATAAATAAATAAATCTTTTCAAGTAGGTAGAAAACAGTATATAATATGCGAAATTCCGAGTTAAAATGAGCAACTTATAGCCATTTTAAGTTGAAATTTTCACTAATACAAATTTTGACGAACCTAATAAGATAGAGTTAGAAAATTTAAGTAGATCATGTATGAAATACTCATTTTGGATATTTCTTTTGTTTAGGTGATGAGGACCAAGATCTTCTCTTTCCTGAGGATTAGTTCGATTAATAGAAGATCGCTATGGACGAGTGAGTCTTTCTTTACGTTTATATATTCGCTCATGTGCTTGTAGAATAAAGCACTAGATATTAGGAAAAGATAAAAATTGATATGCATGTGGGTTATCATGGGAGGAGTTATGTATATGAATTGCTATGTGTGATCAATGAACGATAAGAATATCGGAGCCTGATTTGCTAATTATTATAATTGTTTCTATGTATATTGCTATGTGTGTAAATATTGATTTATCGCCTTAAATGAATTAATGTCGGATTGGAAATTCCCTTAAACCAATTTTCTCATGCATATCACTTAGAATATCATTTCTCATTTCGCTACTACTCCTCAGCGTAAAACCGGAAAGGTAACATGCCTAGCTACATCTTGAGGAATTAGGACGTACGGAGAATACACCTCAAGGTGTAGCCGAGCCGAATCGATCGCTTTGCATAAGGAAAGCCCGGGGACTAGAAGTACGATTCTTTTGAACCCCAAGATGCGCGCAAACTTTCGAGGAGGTCGATTAAAGCTCAGTTCAAATCATTCCCTAACCACCGATGGAGTGGTAAATCCATCCTACATACAAAACCGGATAGTCATATGTATTGTTTGATCATATGGTTGCTTGCATTTCATATGCTTATTTAATGGTCTTGTTTGAATGTTTGTTATGAGTAGTTATGCGTAAGGATTATCTCACAAAGCTAGTTATGCTTATTCTCCAATAGACTTTTGATATTGCAGGATCTTTGTTTCATACCCGAGACCACATCGATCATCCAGGTAGTATTTATGTTTTGGGAAGCTTTTAGAGGAATTCTGTTTTGAAGTCTTAGATTAGATTTCTTCTAAAATCTTCTAACTTTAGTTATTTGTCTTAGTAAGACTTTATTATTATGAAGACTTATCAGGGGAATCCCCCGTAAAAGTTGTAGAACTTTATATTTTGGTTAATTATATTAAGTAATATTTTATATGTTCCGCTGCCGATATCTTAAAATGTATAACTCCACCAGTCTCCCTTTGTTGTGAACATAAGCCTTGTATCAATATGAAAGCTTCCGAGTGACTGAGGTAGTCATTCTTAAGTTTTAATATTGTGTATGACTGGCTGTCACGTTTATGGTACCCGTTGGGGCATGACATCATGCATATTTTGTTGCCAAGCACTAATAGTAAAATATCTCTAAATGGAAATCAAACAAAAATCTTGAAAAGCATACATTAAGTTGTCGGGCATTGAGTTGGAAAAATTGGAAAATTCTCTATGATTTAACTACAACCAGTGTAGTCTTTAAAGAGCTTAATGTCTTCATCATTCAACAAAATATTCCCATGAAATTTATACATAAAACATATAATGTGATATCATTTCTCCAACCTAAAAGTCCTCTTAACTTCATTCAAAAGCTATAATTTGCTCCTATGGCAAAGGAGCAAGTACTATGAAGCCATTTCTTGTCGATGAGAAAAGAATAACACCAAATCATGTTGTCTTTTAGGTTGAAAAACACTTGGAAACTCAAGGCATCATTCCTATTTGGAAAGATTAAATAAACATTGTTAATATGATTTATTTTAAATGATGTAATATAGTTTTTCATTGTTCTACATTTTTTCCAATGAATAATTATTACATTATTTTATAAATCTTACTCCTTAGACATGAATTAGTCATATTGTTCTTGTTTTAGTTGCCCTTGCTAATGGTAGTCCAAAGTCCAAACCATGAGGTCCAAAATGCAGAGGCAGCCACACCATGGAGTTAATCGTGCAAAGAAATGAGCTTAGTCCTTCCATATCAGTCTATGAACCTTCCATCTCCACACGAGTAATATGAAGTATTTGCTATATAAAACAACCTCTACTACCCTTATCCACCTTTGTCATCTATGCTAGAAAGCTTTCAATTAAGCACATAGAAATAACATGACTATGTTACGTGAGATGAAGATATTTTTCCATATATAGTAGGCAACCAACTACGACCAACCAATAATAGTCTGCACAAAGAGCCACTGGCTAATATATGGTAAAAGTTATTATGGCATATTTCTGCTAGGTATAGTATCGAGTGAAAACTACCTTATGGAGACAACAGTGTGCGGCTTACTGCCCACTTGCAATCTCTATACTTGAATGACAAAGTATGAAAGCACATAAGAAATAACTTCGTTAAGGTTCAGTATCTACATTCTATAGAATATATGTGTACCTAAAATCTAATTCGTAATTCTAGCCACCAACTTATTTTCCGACTGAACTTTTCATGATATATGACTAAAGGTCATCTATTATATTAAATTTTTCTACAATTCTACTACTATTATCAAGTCCCATAATCAAACAAGTCCGTGTGTGTTATGGAATTTAATAATGTAAGCAAGAACATAAGTTATAAGAATCCACTTCCTAGATTTGAACTTATTACTAGGAGACTTACTAGGAATTACACTACTTGTAAATAGCAATATACACTATCTACTTCCAACCAATAGAACGATTTGGCATAACTCCTCAAAGAAGGAGATTAGGTGGGGCCAGAGAGCCATGGTAGTGCTTTGATTTCCATTCTTCTGTTATATCCTTCTCTTGGCTATATAACCTCTAATATAAGGAGTGCCATCTTCATTGATCTTGATCATGATAAAGAAGATAATGTGGTATATGATGATCATGCCAAACAAGACGCTTAGATCCACCCATTTTGATTTGTTCACATCAATTTAGAGGACATTTTTAAGAACGAACTCTCTAGAGATCGGTTTAGTGGTTGATTGTCAAATATCAAGCCCTTAATCATTCTGGCATTGTCCATGAAACATTTTCGTTGTTCAGATTGGAGTAATTTGCAGATTTTCTCTACAACTTTGTGCTAACAAATAACAATTACTTGAAGAGACTAGAAGTGGAAGTTGTTATAGGACATGGGATAACGCCACATAGGTTTCAAAATAGCCTTTAGAAGTCTAAAGCCTAGAGACTAGCATAAATATACCCTGGATCCAATAAGATAACCAAGTCTAAGATGAAATTGTGCCATATCCATGTATTAGGGAATAACAATAAACCAAACTATTGTCTATTAGCTTGAACTCATCAAACTAAAGGAAAGGAGGAAGACACACACACACACACACACACATCTAAGACATGAATGTAGAAATGGGTCCATCTTTCATTTATCATTTGACATATAAGTAAGTGGATCCCACATTGTAAACCCTGAAAATTTCATAATTCTTAGAAAATAATCCTAAAGTCTAATACCAAAATTGAAACCCCGAAAATGGACCCAAGTTAAAAATCAAATTCTAAATCAGCTCAAACACGAGAATTTTTAGCCTTGAGAAAATGAGAACCTTCGAAACAAAATATAAAATCCAACTATCAGTTAACTTACCATCTGTATACTAATCAAAATCTATCCTATTTCTAACACGCAAATCAAGATAATATATCCAAATAACTTTCGACAACGAAATACTAAGATCTTAAATCCTTCGGTGAATTTTAGAATCACAGGTTTCAAATTTCACCAGAAGTCAAACTGAGTCAATCCTTAACCCTAGACTTAGTTACACGATCTCGAGAACTGAAAAATATTAAATAATCACAAATAAAATGAGATAAACCATAGACATCGAACTAAAGATATAATACGGGCAAAACACCATAATTTTATGATCTTACAAATACTCAACAAAACCGGAAGTCAAACCGGAACCCTAAAAGTCAATAAAGCTTATAACAAACCCTAGTGTTTAAGATCTAGTAATCCCGTGCTCTTAAACCCTAAATAACAAAAAGGAAATAATTGTTGATAATAGTTCGTAATAATATAAGGAAGTTTAAAAATATCAGATTCGCAAAATTCTAATGTCCTTAGATCCGAACGGGATCAATTTTCAAAAACCGCATTGGCACACCGGATGGACAAAATATTCCGTTAATACCAATAGACTCGTAAAAATATAAGTTTTTCAAAAATATCAATTTTAGAATTTTTCGGTAGTTAAAAATTATGGATATTGCATTTATACGTGTATTTTTTATTACTACCGGTATTTTAATTGTCTAGTTTGCTATTCATAGTACTTTTCTACTATTCATTACTATTCCTCTATCTCTACTTTTTTTTACTACCTATTCTTACACCTACATACCTATTTCTTACAATTTTCATTTCCCATAAAATTTCTACACCACATATTATCAACCTTCTCTTACACTTTTATTCTAAAATTAATTTTTAATCAAATTTCTCTCTCTTCCCTTGCCATTGCCGTCCACCTTCCTCTCTCGCTTCACTTCAATTATTTTCTTTTTCAATTAATTTAATTACATCTAATTTTCACTCCAAAATTCTATAAATACCATGTTCCTCTTTCATTCTTTCACACAATTCATTCTACTACCAAAACTCTCTCACATTCACTACAGAAACACTCTCACAAAATTTTCCTCTACAAAAATTCTCTTTCACCAAATACTTACAAAATTTCTCTCTATACACAATACAACTACCATTTCTCAATAACCACATAACCATACATTCACTACCATTCTTCATACCACATAAACACTTTAGGTAAAAATTTCTTCCAACCATTTAGTTTATCCATGTCATGTAACTTAACATGACTATGATGTTTGTTTTGAAACTCATATGAGTAGTAAAAGCAACAACATGTTCATTGTTCTTGCACATGAACTTCCTATTTATTATGTTGTTATTTTGATTTATTATTCATATCTAACTAAATATATTTATTATTTATATATAATCTTTAGAGCATATAAGCTCACTTGTTATTTATTTAATTTCATGCCTTGCAATTTATTATTTCATGTTATTTTTAAGACTAATCTTTCTAGTCTTAGACTTGTCCATATCAAGTCAAAACAATCTTTTTTTTTATTTTTTTATTCTTTTTGGACTCGTCTATTTTTAGTCCCGGGATGCCTCGATGAAGCTAAGGTTCCCAATACTTGATATTTTAATTATCTTGCTTATTATTATTTGTTTCTAGTATTTTTCTCATATTTTTATTATTTTACATGCTCATAATACTTGCATCTGCATAATGATATTGTTAGTAGTATTCTCATTATTTGGATTTCGATGATAACAAAAAGAGTTACATGTTAACTAATAAGTGTATTGAATGTCAAGTTCTTATGAAAATGTTTTACAAGAAAATACCAATCAGAAAGTATTTCAGAAAGCAAAATAACGTGTTGCCTGGATACTTTACAAAAGAGTGCAAAATCAGAGGATATTTCAGAGAGTATTCAAGGAAGGTTATTAAGCAAGAATGAAGATTCAGAAGCTTTTTCAGAAGGCATTTCACAAGAGTTATAATATATAATGGATATGAAGACCCAGCCCCAAAGTGATTGTATTTGGGAAATACATTCAATAATGTTCCACTAAGTTGGTTTAATATCCAAAGGGGAATAAATTCGAAATAGAGATCATTTTCAAGAACAATTGAAGAACATACTACATATTGCACTTGAAAAGAAAGTTAGTGTGCATAATATGAAGTACTTACAAAAGAAAATCAGATTTTCAAGGATAATGTCTGAAGATTCTACTAGTATACGGAAAATATGGAAATATATCTATGAGAGACTATGTTATCAGAGGATATCATAAGATTCGTGTTTCAAGAAGATCGGTTTTGTTTTTGTTGCTATTTTCGTGGGATTTTTCAAATTAAGATCACGCACCAAGATAACAACAAGTTTTCTTATTCTTATCTTGATGGAAGACGTCTGGAACAAACAACTCGAAGATTTTCAAATTTTCAAATGAAAGAAGACTCTATCAGCAAGTCTCCGAATTAGAAGCAGAAAAGAAAGGGATCAAGCTTAACTATTCCAATGATTTAGGCGTTAGAAGATTATCAAGCTTATCCAATTTTGAAAGTTCCAACCGCTTGAGAACGTGTGATTAAAAAGACGTGATCAGAACAAAGATGATATATATTGAATACAGAGAACACAAAAAAGAAGATATACATACGATCAAAGCTTACAAGCAAAAAAACTGTCATTTTCACTTTCAATTTGTACCGAAATATTAAGAGGATATTTTATCATTATTTCCTCAATTTGATTGTATAATCTTTGTGAGATTGAGAGTTACAAGTAGACTCAGTAAGTTGATGTTAGCTTGAAGGAAGCTAGGAAGATCAAACTGAGTGCATTTGTAGCCAAGTGCTTTGGCAAAAGACAACTTGTAACATTGATTTGTTCTTGGATAGTAAACATACGGTAAAGACAACCGGATCCCCGGCTTGGTGCTGGAAGAGAGGACTGACGCTCAAGGCGAAACCTCTATAAATAGCTTTGCAAATTCTTCTACCTTACTCTCTTTAATTCTCGTATATAGTTACTTGTTTGTGTTTATCGTGACTTGTTTCAGAGACTGTTTCAGAGATTAATTGTTACAAGAATTAAAAAGCAGAGACTAAATCAAAGACTAAAAGTTTTGCCATATATTCTTGATTGAGCTTAACAATTGTTATAGAAATTAGACTTGTTTGCTTCCGCATTATAGATAAAACAATTTTATTAAAGTTATTATTTTAAAGATTTCAAAACTCATTTTTGTTTGATTAATCAAGTTGGTGAATTTGATAAAGTTTACTTAAAGGAATTTTTTTATTAACCAATTCACCCCCCCTCTTGGTTAGTTTTTGGGACCAACAGATATGGTCTCAACTGATTTAAAAGTAGAATTTTACTTTATTAAAGGAACTTAAAACTAAATTTTCTATTATGTAACTTGTCACAAAATAATAGAGTTATTATCAACAACATAAAAATGGAGTAATACAAGTTTTCTCAAATAACAAATATAGCTTTGCCAAAGAAACATAAGAAATAAATACTTTCTTTTTATAATATGGTAATCAAAGTTTTAGTAAAATAATTTGTTAGTTTTCAAAGTTCTCACAAAAAGCTTAAGATTAAACTCTTTTCAACTCCATGATAAAACCAAGAAACACACTAGTTTTCAAAGTTAAGATCAAATCAACTCATAAAGTTATAAACCCACTTAGGAAAAATAATGATTTTTAAGAAGGAATTTATTTTCAAAGAATATAAATATGATAAGATCAAAAACAAAGGGTTTTATTAATAAAGAGGATTCTTTTCAACTAAAATTTATAGAGGAAATAAAAGACCAAGTTTTAGAAAAAAAGAACTTATATTTTAAACAAGAAATATAAAAAGAAAAGACTCATTTTCTAAAATCTTCTAAATGCAAATTTATAAATAGGTTATTAACAACTTAATAGACTTTTGATAACTTTGCTGTTTTATCATTAAAAGTAGAAATTATAAAAGACCAAAGTTAAAGAAAATTTACTTGGTTTTGGAAAATGGAATGAGGAAAATAAAATAAAAATATACTCATTTATAATAACCTTGGAAAATATAAAGTTTCTTCAAAATACATAAAAAGAAAATTTGTCAAGTTAAATTTTAACACTTCAAAATGAATTTTTAATGAAATAAATTGTTGAGACACTACCGTTAGAATTTTGCATATAAAGTGAGCTTATTTACATACTAAAGGGATTTATAAATCATATATACCTATATTTTTATCAAAAAAATTTTTAATGAAGTTAGTTAGAAAATTGTTTCACAAAATCTAGAAAAATTCATTTGAATCCGTACCCTACGGTTTCGGAACCCAAATGACCTTACATGACAAAGATAACCTTAGAAATGGATAGATATTTTCCAAATAGATAGAAAACGGGATATTATGCGAAATTTCGAGTTAAAATGAGCAAGTTATAGCCATTTTAAATTGGAATTTTATTCTATACGAATTCGACAAACATAGTGAAATAGAATTAATAAGTTTAAGTAGAATTTCTACGAAATACTCATATCGGGTATTTCTTTTATCTAAGTGATAAAGGATACGAGATTACCCTTCCTGAGAATTTCTACGACCAAGAAGATTGCGAAATGGACGAGTGAGTTATTACTCTTAATTTCGTTACCTTGCTTGTGTTTGTAAAGTAGTGATATTAATATACTAAGAAAAGATAAAAATGATATGTATGGGAAATTCGGGATATGTATATATATGTGATTCTATGCTTATATGTGAAATGAGAATTAAGAATATCACAACTTTCAATTGCCTGTTTAAGTGTTTTATTTACTTACTTATATGATTGCTTATTGCTTATCAAATTGATTGATCGCCTCCTAAATAAACTTAATAAGGATTGGCTTAAGAAAAGTAAAACGCTCACGCATAGCATCTATCGAATCATATCTCTTTCAGAAGGCTGCTACTCCTACGCGCAGAGTTGGATTGGCTGTTATCGTACTGTGACACGGGCCATGTTCCTTCCTAGAAAATCCTAATTGCCTGGGGAATGCGACTTTAGGTTTGGAGCCGAGCCACCCGAACGCTTCGGGTGGGGACCTAGGGACTAGCAGTAGAAGGTCGCAGATCTTCAACACCGATTCCCTAACCTTCGATACGGTGGGGTAAATCCATTCTATATATGGTTTCCGGATAACTATATATATTTGCGTAATCACGTAAATGTTGCATTGTATGCATAGCATATGTGTGAAAATTTAAATGAACTTATTTGAAAACATGGTGCGAATGAAAAAGAATACCTCACTAAGCTAGTTGTAGCTTATACCTTTATAGATTTTGTTGAAACAAGTATACCCATAGCTTAAATTGAGGATCATGACGTTAAGGAAGTCATTGGAGGATGTTAAGCTTTTATGAAAGAAATGGAAATATAAGATGAAGTTATTTTGTAAGGTTCCTTATACGTAATGTATTCTATGTTAGTGTTTTGGAAATTCTAAGATGTATATTTATTTGAAGACAATAGAGGGATATGCCCCTAAGGATTGTAATTTAACATGTTTATGTTTTATGATAAGTATTCTCTTTGCCTTGTTACTTAATTATTATCAATGTAAATTGCGCTACTCCAATGTATTCCCTGGGTTGTGATGTACGCCTTGTACATGATATGGAAGCCTCTGCGTGACTGAGGTAGTCATTCTTAGGCTTTAGTATTGTGTACGGCGGACTGCCACATTTAGGGTACCCCTTGGGGCGTGACACACATATGGCCTCATTTTCCCTCTAAAGATCCTAACATTATAAATTATATGCCTTAAAAGGATTGACAAAAGATACGCCTGAAATTTAGTGCATCAACTTGCTTCTTCCTTATATTCGATTTAATTTAGGATCAAAATTCACGTACTATCAGAGCACAAGGCCTAGTATCTAAACTTCAGTATCTCAAATCAGCAATTCTTTCCTAGAAGTGAGGGGGAAATCGATGACTAAATGTAGAAACAAAACCTCTATCAACTAGCTTAACCTTTTACATTAGTTGCTTGTACTATGATCATGTCACGCTACTAATGATCATAACTCATAAAATTGGTAAAGAAGTCAATTCTAATACATTTAAAGCCTATATGTATGGTTGGAGCAAGGTATTTATTGAAGCGAAGCACTTGCCTGCATCCCAGCTCCAATAATTATGCCTATCAGGACATTTAAGACAACGTTGGCAATTGCCATCATCAAGCTTTCCACAACAGTTGCACTTGCATAGAGGCACAACACCAAGAAAATATAATCTTCAAATCCTAGATGAAGTCGAACCATAAAGTAAAAGAAGGTTCCAGAGATCAAAGTGATTAGCATGAGGAATGGAATTGCATAAAGGGTATTACTGACAACAAATGAGGTGACACCATAATAGCCATTCAACTTTTCTCTTTGAAAAACCTGTAGCTTTGAGGACACAATTTTTGTTTGTAATTAGGCTTACCTTTCAAGGCTTCATTTATAAAAAATTCTCAGATTTTACCTTCATATCTTCCATAAAAGAAGGAAACCCGCCGATTAACATGAATGTGATAAAAGCAAAGAAAAAGCATGCACATGAACTCCTTGCCTGTCACAAGTATAAGTAAAAACATGCATTATGGAAAGGAAAAAGAAGCAAAAAAATGAAGTAATAGATTATTCGTCTTCCTATCCTTGAATTCTATAGTGATTGAATATCTGAAGCATATAAACTACGCTACTAACTAATCATGTGTCACAAGTACATCAGATATGTGAAGGTTTATGAATTCAACAAAGAACAAGACAATACCAAAATCAAATTATATCATATCCTGACATTCAAATAGATAGTCCTTATGTAGATAGTGATTACAACATAAATCAGTTGCCTTAGCTAGTAATAATCAAAGTCTATTAACATGTTGATGAATGAACACTTTGTTAGTGTTAAAGCTTGAACAAAAAACCTGCTTGACTTCCTTTTGTATCCAGAACAGTTCCTTTTTGCAATAACATTGAATCATCCATAAATCCAAACCATAACTAATGCAAATCAAATAATTAGACAACTCAGATGTGAAAGTGGCCAATTTTTAAGGAAAAAAGTAATCACCACATAAGGGACTTACAACTTGTGATGGTTCCTCAACCTTTTGTCTTACTTCATAGCAGTAGTGTGAAATCCAATTGTAATCAACAAGAACTCTAATAGCTTCAGCAGTAGTAGTTTTCTCCAAAGAATCATCACTTGCCTCAAACTAATCAAATCAAATCTTAATGAATCAACAAATATATCCTAGAAGAACAATTACATATGAGAGTAAGATAAATGAGATGCAATGTCGCATTTACAAGAAAAGGTCAATTTACATTATGCGCTCCAAATACCAACATCGACTCTCCGAATTTGCTAAAGACACTTGGCCTACGGTTGTGGTTGTGCTCAACATTTCAGCAAAAAATTCGAACTGAAGTTCACATTCTCTAATGTTCACATCTACACGAAAAATTGATAAAATTTATGAGTTTGGTTACATAAAAATTCAACAACTTAAAATTTCACTTTGGCTTAGCATTGTAGTCGTTTGCTACATAAGTAATTGTGGTGTAGCTTGGACAGGTGCTCTAAGTTAGTACAACTGCTATAGTTTTGGTGTTTGCTAAGAGAGCAGGATAATGCGAGGCTCATAGTACAATAGATGGGCACTTCAAGTTGTGGCATGACAAGGGCACTCTGGTTCTATAATTTTTGGCTTAGACAATAATAATGTGAAAATGTGATTATTTGCACTCGCTATCTAGATTAAGCTATTGGATAGATAATAGCAAGTCAAGGTCGTCTCCACAGGATGCTAATGGTTGAGTACTAGGTATTGAGTTTTATCCTTAAGCTAAGCTATCAAAAATTGATTTAACTAAAAACTAAGTTGATGAACTAATTGAGCACTTCAACCGAATATCCTAGCAACACTATTGAAAGTCCCGGGTTTAGGAGATGCTAAAAAAATGCAGATTAGGAATATTGCACTTATATTGTCATTTGAATTGAACCGATGCCCTAAATGGATTTAGAAATTTATTACTTAGGATTTAATCAAACTCACTAGAATTTGTCCATCTCTCAAAGTAGCAAAATTCCAATCATAGCATAAACCATCCCATCAAGGTGTTTTATCTATAATTATCAATTAAAATAGTAATTCACTTATACCGATGTTACTACTTTAGTTAAAATTATAAATCGAGCACTACTAAGTGACCCAAATTTATAATTTTAACTGCATTAGGCATGTGAGTTCATGAGTTTTATCAAAGCCCACTGATTCTTATGACAAATTTCTTCCAAAAACCTAAGATGTGTTCATATGCGTTATAAAACATCTCTCGAGTATCTCTAATCCTAATCTATCTCATCAATATGGGCTTAATACCAATTAAATAAATCATGAACAATAATAATTAAATTCCCAAATAATCAAATATCAACATCGAAGCAAGTCAAACAATCCATTTCATCCAATCCATCACTACATATTCATAAACATATTAAACATAACACCTCAATAACAATCAAGCACTAATAAAACAAGAATTAGAAACAGCTCAATAAAATTTTCATCTATCAAAGTCTTCAAAACCATAAACCCAATGAATGAGCATTGCTTGATTGCATTCAAAACTCGAGAAATTACCTATAAGTATTGCTAGAGCAATAGGGTTTTAGTGCCCTTTGATTGAACTACCCATACTCATTTTTTTTTTTAAATTCATAATAAAAAAGAAAAAAATGCTCTACTGTTATATTCTATGCTACTGTTTTATCCCGCTCACTTTCAATGCGTGACTCCTTTTTGTTCTCTTTTGTTTCCCACCTGGGTTACACACGTGGGCTTTCAAGGTAAGCCTTTAGAATTGGGAAATATTGGCCCACGAGTAATCCTCTCATCTACTGCTGCTTACACCATAACCGGAAGTATCCCTGCCTATCTGTCATTCTCTCGTCCACGCATCTTCTTCTTCTTCTTCTTTTTTTTTTCCTTTTAACACAGTAAGTGAACTGGGCCTTGTAATCAGAATATAGCCTCTTTCACGTGTCAACCTTTTTCACTGTCCCTATAAGCACTACTAAAACAATTGTCACATGGGCTTCCAAAATTAATTACTTACACCCCAATGACAATAAGTTAACATTCGACGCTCTGTCCTGTCTTGATTAGTATATTCTATTCCTTTCATTCATGTCCATTTTGCTCTTCATACTTCAGTATCTCAATTTGTCCTAGGTCGGTACTTGGAATTGGTCCGGCACGTCAGGTGCTCAAATATCAAATTGAAGACGACGCTCATGTTCTACTGCTATCTTTTGGAGCTTGTAAGGGTGCTCGTATGACTTGCTGTGTTGGAGCTTAGTTTGGAGTGTACTGTTGTGGCTTGTGCGTGTATGGTAGTCTTCTTGTGCTGTTGTGATGGCGCTCAAAGCTTGCTGTCGTCGCTGGTTTTGATGGGCGTTTGAGTGGGTGGGTGTCGGATGCTGCATAAGGGGAAGCTTAGAGCCGTGTTTGCTTGCATGTGTGCGGCAGGGGTGCTCGTGAAGTACACTGGACTGAACGTAGAGCTGCTTTCATGTGGCGCTCAAATTAATGAAGTGGCTGTCGTGCCTTTGCTTCTGGTCTGCTGTTGGGCCCTCGAGAGTGTGTACATGGAGTGTTCTAGCTATTGCTTTGGTTTATCGTATTGAGCTCGGTTCTACTGTTGCTGTTGGAGTTGTTGTAGAGGGTGATCGGATGGAATTGGCCGCTGCTGTTGGAGTTGTTCGGATCTTAGCTGGCATGGAACTTGGAAAAATCTACAGTTGTTTACCATTGATGTTTAGTTTGAAACTAAATCCTCAGACATTCTAATGATCTAAATATTAGTTTCCATGCTATTTTCTTGCAACTTCAAAGTGAGATCTGACTTGTGATGCTTGTAAGGGCCCAAAAGGTGGATTCAAAACAACCATATGAGCTGAGATTCATTTAAAGTAAAGGCCTCCAATTAGAAACATGTTTCAAAACCAGATAATAACACCTGCTACTTCAAGGTTTTTGAGTGTTTTCAGGTGCCTTTTTGAAAAAAAGCACGAAGAAAGGACGGTCTGGAAACAAATTTCAAATCCAGGCGAGTAAAGGCGCTGTTTGTGAGAGCGCCTTTGAATTTGACCAATAGGTGCTCTCTTGGACAACGCCTTTGGTGCACGATTGGGAGAACAAAGGAGGCGTCATCCGAGACGGTGCGTTTAGTATTAATATCAAGGCGCCGTCTTAGACGCCTTCACTCCAAGTTAAATTTCCTAAAATTTCTACCGAGAGCATTCGCTCTCATTCTTCCTCCAAAAAAATTCTCTAAAAAAAATGTTTGAGAAGCTACTCTTTGGATATTTGTTCGTTGCCGGCAAAGATTTTTGAAGTTCTCTATTATCCGATCTCAAGTAAGGCCTTTTATTTCTTTTTTTCGATATTTTATTGCATTATTTTCCATTTTCAGAGAAAAATGATAAGAAATGGCGAAAGTAAGGGTTTGTGTGATTTTATCTGAATCATTGTGTTGTAGCCGTTGGTTTTGAGTTGTGAAGTGTTATAGGAGTAGTGTATGGAGAATTGGTGGGTCTTATATCACTGCATTTGTCGAGCTGTCGAGTTGACATTGAATTTTTTCCATGCATACAAGATGTTCAGTGAAATGCCTCAATG
Source organism: Combretum micranthum (assembly GCA_024138025.1). Taxonomy (NCBI): domain Eukaryota; kingdom Viridiplantae; phylum Streptophyta; class Magnoliopsida; order Myrtales; family Combretaceae; genus Combretum; species Combretum micranthum. The sequence goes on from JAMXBD010002941.1 coordinate 84,489, forward strand.
GTTCAATTTTGTGAATTTTGATATTTAATATAATGTGAGCCATCAAATGTGTGGTTTTGCTGATTTAATAGGTTGTAGTTGTTGATTTTGAGTTGTAGGAATAGTATATGGAGTGTATGTTGATTTATGAAGTATATTAAATCGATGTTAATGGTTAGAGGTATTTGGTGGAATGTCGCAATCGATTAAAAGCCGTCCATTTGTCAATAGTGATAGGGGTAGGCAAAAAACTGAGTAAATCGAGAAACCGAACCGAAACCGCAAAATCAATCCAAAAAATTGGTTAACCATTCATCAGTTTTGATTTAAGTTTATGGCTTTAATTTTTTCGGTTTTGATTTCGGTTTCGGTTTGTAACCGCAAAAAACGGATGGTTAATGGTTAACCGATATCTATAAATATATAAATATTATATATAATTAATTTTTTTTAATATAAAAGGCTAAAAAGAGTTGAAACCATAATGTAATATTATTAAGCATTGGTTATGGTCTAAATGACTTCCATTACTTGTGTTTTATGATATTAGTTCTATTTATGAACAAAGTTTTATTTATTTGTCTATTTTCTTTTAAAAGTCGATGTTGTGATGGAAAAGAAGTAATAAGAAATATGAGCATTTGATTTTTCGGAGATGAACTTGAGAAGTTTTGAAACAATAGATATGAAAATTATTTTCAGGTTGCTATTTGTATTATTCTCCTTTTATGCATGAATTGACATGATTTTTATCCATCACAGTTAAGATGAGGTTTTAATAGCATGTAATTTTAAGAAACAAAATAATTTAATTTTTTATGGACCAACTGAAAATATGAGTAACCACAACTTGTAGTTAACCATTTTGCTAAATGGTAAAAAAACGAAAAGCGAAAATATTAACCGAGAAAAATAGTTAACCGTTAAGGAGGTTAACTGTCAATAATGAACCGATTTAGGTTTGGTATTTTAAAAAACCGATTATAATGGTTACGATCAAAAAATTGGGCCATGAACTAGTTAACCGGTCCATGCCTATCCTAAATAGTGATGTTTAATTGAATGTGAGTGAAAGATGTTTTAGATATTGAAGAAGTTGAAGATGTTGTCATATTTTAAATTGTAAGAAATGAGCTCTAACATTTTAATTTGTTATCAATAGGTTTGGAATGGCTAGCTACATAAAGTTCATTATTTATGCACTAGGAATATAGTGGATGGAGTTATGAGCCACAATATGACAAGCCTCTCATGAGAAAAGTGAAGGTTAGGATGGATGTCAGTTTTGAAAAGTTCAAGGAAATTATTTGTTGCAAGATTAGTGTGGATCATAATAATAGTGATGTCCAGATAATACACAAGCATGCACATTATGTGAGTCATGGGGTTGTATACATGTTAATACCAATTGTGAACAATGAGAGTCTTGAGGATCTGATTTTACTTGCTGCTGAGTTGGGTGCTAAGTTAATTCTGGAAATATTTGTGAAAGTCACTGATCGGGCTATCATACCTCCAAATGTTGCTAGTGGTGGAGATGACATGAATGAAGAACATGCTAACATGTTAGGATTGCAATAGTTTCAGCCCGGTTCATCTTCAAATATTCCCTTACAGAGGTGTTGTGCCAATTTCACCCATGTATTGTGAACAATATGATCCAATGCCAGTGGATGAGACAACGTCAGAATTTGAGAATAGGGCTGCATAGGAAGTGGCACTAGTGTTTGCCAATAGGCTAGAAGATGATAATTTCAATGGTTACTATCATGTGGATGAAAATGGTAATATAGTGGAAGATGAGATAGACGAAGAGAATGATAATGTTATGGAAGAAGAAGTTGAAAGGGGCAATATTGCAAGTTTGGATGTCCCACATAGCTCAATGCCATGTGATGTAATGTTAAGTCAAGCATCAATAAGAGATACAATTTCATATTTTAATCTTGGCGGTGATGGCTACGTGACATTTGAGGATGAATTGGATGCTATGTCTGCTAAAATCTATGACAGTGAAGAATTAGTGAAGGGAATGATGTTCAAGACAAAGGATGATCTAATTGAGGCTATAAAATCTATGCACATAAGGACACATTGTAACTTTCGTGTTGATGGTTCGAAGAAAACTTTATGGACTGCTCATTGCACCAAAAGTGATCAAGGTTGTCCATGGTGGATACGGGCTTGTTTGAAAAAGCTAGAAGGGTTGTTTGTAATGACCAATCTTGATGATCCCCATTCTTGCACTAATCCATTACTTGGGCAAGATCATTCACAAATAGACTCAAATATCCTAGCTCGAGAATTTATTAGCTTTGTTCGGAAAAATCCAGACTGTAAGGCAAAGGAACTTTAGTCTCATTACTTGGCTGTATATGGGTATATGGGTTCTCATAGAAGAATTTGGGAAGGTAAGAGAAAAGCAATAGCTATGGTTTATGGTGACTGAGTGAAATCTTACAATGAACTCCCAAAGCTATTCTATGCAATCAAGTCAACTAACTCGGGTTCAATAGTGGAGTGGGGATGGACAAGATCATCCCAACCGGATGAGGCACACTTCAAGTGGGTATTTTGGAGCTTTGGCCCTTGTGTGGAGGTCTTCAAACATTGTAGGCCAGTTATTTGTGTAGACGATACATTTTTGTATGGCAAATACAAGCACGTGTTGCTCGTGGCATGTGGTGTAGATGGAGACAATCACATCTTACCCTTAACATTTTGTCCGGCACTATCTGAGTCTAAAGATGCATGGTCATGGTTTTTGAGGAAATTGAAACTAGGGGTTGTAGGACACAGGGGAGAGGAGACTATATGCCTCATTTTAGATAGTGGGGTTGGTATTATTGGAGCAATTGTTGATGAAGCAAATGGGTTGCAACCTCCATTCGCAGTGCATCGATTTTGTCCGACATATTGCTAGCAATTTTAGCAAAGTTTATAAGATTGAGTGGTGCAAAAACTTGGTAACATACGCAGTATTTCAAGCACAACCCCACAAATTCGAAAAAGTCTATGAAGCTTGTGAAAAATATTGATGAAGAACCATTTGAATGGTTCAATCAGACTGATACAATTGGAAATCTGATCTTATGGAAGAAGGCATGGACCCTAGCATTTGATGGATTTTATCGTTTTGGGTACACAACAACCAACATGGCAAAGACATACAACTCTGTGATAAAGGGAGAGAGGGTCTTACCCGTAGCGGGGCTGGTTAAAAAAATCTTCTATCATTGTGTCATGTACCGGGAAGAGAGACTTAGTGCTGCGAGGAATGCCATAATGGGTGGTGAGGTTTTCACACCCTATGCAAAGAAGAAGATGGATTTATGGGCAGCAAGGGCTAGTTTGCATCGAGTTACTAGTTTTAATAGAGGTATTGGATTATTTGAGGTATGTACCGACACTCGACGGGAGAAAGGTCGTTTGAAATGTAGCGGTAAAACTCATAAGGTGGACTTTTCGAAACAAACATGCACATACAATGAGTGGCAAATATATCAACCGCCATGTTCATATGCTATGGCAGCAATAAGGTTCTCTAATGTTGATTGGACTTCCTTTGTCAGTCCATGGTATAGAAGGACCAATGAATTACAATGCTATGAATCCCATTTCTTCCCACTTGGTGATGATCTTGACTAGCCTTATCCACATAACTTCCCTTGCCTAATCCCTCATCTTGTGACCGCACAGGCAAAAGGAAAACGTAAGACGAAACGATATAGGATGGAAATAGATTGGAGAGAGCGTCTCGATAGAGTAACATGTGGGCTGTGTAGACAGGAGGCCATAATAGAAGGAGTTGTCCAGATAGAGCAAGCAAAAATGTGTCCAGGTTTGGCATATTTGTGGTTGAATGTGGTGGAATGATGTAATGCTTTCCTGCTATGTGTTTTTTTTTTCATTTTTTTTTTGTCCAGATGAATCCTGCTAACTTCTGACATCTCAAAAGTTCACTCCATTGTAGATGATGCCATACGGACAGTCGATGAGCATGGGGTTTTGACTATTTTTACTCCAAGTTCCGATACACTATGCAAGATGGTGAAGTTGTAGCAGATCGGACCAAACGAGCAAGAGCAGTATGACACTGTCCACCATGCTCCATCATCATCAGTTGGCACATCTACAATTGTGAGAGGACAGCATGGCAATTCCTTCCTGCCATCCTACTACACTCCATATAGCAAGGTTGGCTCATCATTACGTCATCCTCCACCATCGCCACAAAAGAGGCATGCAGTAGCTTCGGATCAGGACATAGGTGAGGGATTGACACAGTTATCATAAGATAGGAGACCCACTCAGGCTTCACCAATCCTTCCCCCAGATTTCACTGCATCTCCGATTCAGGAGGATGAGCCAAAGGCTGCACCGGCACAACTTGCCCGCCGATCCATATTGTTAAGGATTGCTAGAAGCGTACGGTAAAGTACTATGATACAATAGGATTATTTCTTTCCTCTTTTTATTTGCTTTTTGTCTAAACATAATTGTATTTTTTTCAATTTACTTTATATAATGAACTTTTAATTATCTTGGTCGTGAATGTTTTTTCACCTGCATAGCTTTGATTGGTTACACATGTCGCTATTGATTGGTGGATTGGTTTAAGGATTTTGTCATGTTAGTGACTGTTATTTCTTCAGGTTTGAGATGATAGATTGGTTCGGTTCGCCATTAGTGAGTAGTGGAATGGTTTAAGGAGTAAGGAAGTTAGTGGTGGTGGTGGTGTAGTTTTTCATTTTCTTTTGCTAATTTTTTGTTTTGTTACTGGTTCAGGTGTTTTAACAATTTGTATTTGGGCATTATTTATAAGCTGGCACAAGAGGGGGAGCGCTTGTACTGAAGGCACCATTGCAAAGGGCACCTTCAGTATTTTGTACCAAAGGCGCCATTTAGAACGACGCCTTCAGTATTTTCCCCCATAGGTACCGTCTTTGACATTGCCTTCTTATTTGATAGCCACCCACGCTAAAGGCGCTATCCAAGAGAGCACTTATAGGTCAAATTCAAAGGCTCTCTCACAAACAGCACCTTCACTCGCTTAGATCTAGAATTTGTTTCCAGTCCATCCTTTCTCCATGCTTTTTCTCAAAAAGGCACCCAAAAACCACTACTTTAACTAGAGTTCGAAACTAATTTATGTCCTGAGTTTAACAAGTTGTGCTACCGCATTCATAATAGTGTCCATGAGAGTTTAACAAGAGATAATAGATCACAAAAACATACACAACTCCTACACATACATCGAGTGCTTGTAATGGATAATTACACATTTTTAAGTCTACTTTTTAATCTTTTTTCTTAATTTCTGCAATTACTTCAAGATCACATATTTCCTTTAGAATTCATATTGAAATCTATATGAAATCCATGACATTGTGCTATTAAACGTGGGATAAATGTGTAAAAATACACATTTATCAGGCAAAAGCTACTTGAAAGTGCTACTTGGATCTGCTTATCAGCTATTGCTTTTGCTATTTGTGTGCTTAATACCTTGGCTGAAGGTCTAGTTGGCAATGTGGTGCATGGAACAGAGGTGGCAGCTTGGAACTTGGAAATTCTGTTCAGTTAGCCTTTAATTCTGCATCATTTGGTCAAGTTGAAGTAGCAATAGTTGTTATTTAGTTCTCCTCAAAAGATTCTTGGGTTGCTGCAACAGCTACTCAATCTTCTTTGTGAGAACTGCAGATGCTTGACAAGGCACGTGTTGGCTCTAAGTTTGCATGTTTAGTTGCTGCATTCTGTTGTAATTTGAGCCTAATACTCAGTCGTAGCTGCTCTTCATTTATAGCAACACAATAAAGTGGAAAGGCTTAATGCATGTTTGTTCTGTCATACTATGCTGGCAACTTGGATACCTTACTAAAGAATTGTTTTTGATCCTATGTGTAAGAATCAATAGAAAAGGAAAATCCCTTGTGACACACCAGATTCAGCTCAGTTGTTGATAGAGTGAATAGACCTACCATTTCATGAAATCTCTCTTATGATTCCAATAGCGGTGCAAACCCCTCCACCATCCCCCGCCCCTAAGCCCTGGGTGTCACCACTGCTCTAGTCATGGAATAGATGAAATAAATGAAAAAATATATTTTCATTTGAGAACTAAATCTTATTGGAATTATATATATTCAGTTCATCCTTCGAAACCATATCCCATCCCGTATCTAGTATCAGCTTATTATGAGTAGCAAATCTCATCAATGAGACATGAGTTCATCTAAGAACCCTTGCTCTGTTACATGAATTGACAAGGAAAGACTTATAACAGCAATAGCATGCCAAACTGAGCTACAATAAAGATTGTATTGATGAACTTCAAAAGCTCCTATTAACAAATAAAAGGACCAAGACCATATTAATGGATTTCTTTTTCTTAAAAAAAAATCACACTTCAATTTAGAAGTACATAAATGTGATTTCAAATTACATTTTTTATCCTTTTTCCAACTTTTATTACAAATGATCCAAGAATACTTATCTTAGCATTTTCAAGCGAAATGTGCAATAAAACCTTGCTAAAGTTCATAAAAATGTGTTGCTTAAATAGAGATAAATGTGTAAAACTACACATTCATCAAAGGCCTATTTGTATCATTTCTCAGGTTAACCATATCTCAAAAGATGATTTTTAAACATTAAATAAATCTTTTAGTTCTACTGGTTTATATCACAAAATGACCATTTTTCCATCTTAAAACAAATGGTTTAAATAGTACCAAACTATCTATATACCATTAATGAAATAACTTGACTACAATTTGGCTAATCAACAAATTCAATTTCCTTTTCCATAATTTTCTTCCAATACTAGAAAAAAACAAGCACAAAACATCCACCAAAATGCTACTCATAATAGCAATCATGGTGATACAATCATGATGCTACAACAACATCTTGCAGATAACCACCCTCACTAAGGAGCAACCCTTCCTGATCGTTGGGTCAAACGGATGACTAATTTGATCTTATACGAGGCACAAAACCTTAAAGTCCTTGCTCTTATATGGAATGAGACGCTCATCATCTATAGAAATGCAGCCTTCTTATCAGTCATGACCTACTCAAAATGGCTTCTGCAAATACGTGAACATATCCTACAAATACGTGAACTGCTTCATCTAGAATTGGAATTGAGACCCAAAAGGACATTGATATTAGCAACATAATCAACAAATGAAAGTAATGAAAACATTTCTATAATACTGACTTTGAAAGTAGCACTTTGGCATATTCTTGAATATGGAGTTCTAACCATCCTATACATTGCAAATCTACCATGGAACCTTCGGTTTGCATAGACATTATCATGAACCCCTTTATATGCAATAGACTTTAGCACAGATGATAGGATGGGTGATTTTGAAGGTCCTAGCAAGATGCTTAATGGGGTTGAATCTTCTCTCATGAGTTGACTTCGCAACCTTAGTGCAACTACACCTACTTGTGGAGGCCTATAGCCCATATAAGCTTTTACAAGCTTTGCAGGTGATGTAGTATCCTCATCAAGCACCTGAAAACAACATGGCCACTAGAGTTAAAGATAATTAAATGCCATTCCATACTCTAATGAGCTATAACCATTACTAATTTTGCATTGGTTGAAATGAATAAGGGAACTCAAAATACATATGTATATAAAAAAAAAGAAGACATACGTCCAGTTAGTTTATCAAATCTTTGCTAAAAAACCTTATATGTCAAGGATGAGGAGCATTAGTCATAAGTACTACTATCCTCGTTTAAAAAGAAATTTCAATTAATATAAGCCACAGTTCTATAGAACAGGTTCCACTTCTCTTTTCACTATAAAAGTGCTACAAAACGTGTGCTCCGTCTAGACGGGGTAATGTAGCAGTAGATGCCATTTAATAGTGTCCTTAAGGAAAAATCATTTGCCATTTTATAGTATTCTCAAGAAAAAATCATGTGAAGAGGAACATTCATTTTTAGTAGCAGTGGAAGCTATTTAATAGTACCCTAATTCTCAAGGCAAAATCATGCAACACAGGCATTCTTTTTAGTAGTAGATGTTAGAAATAATACACAAGGAATACTTAAGAGGAGAGGTGAATTAAGTATTACAAATTTTTCTATTTTATCAAACCAGATTAATTAACTAAGATAAGACAAGAGTTAATTAAAACAAATAAATGCAGCGGAATAAACTAATTAAAACTTATTAATAGATAAGCAGAGATAAGGAAGCTCAAAGAGAGAGAAAGAGAAACAACACAAGGATATAACGTGGAGTTCGGCCCACTGCCTACTCTTCACGGTGCAAATGCCTCAAAGAGGACTTTTACCACTATATGGATTATTTCAAAATCAATACATCTCTTAGACGAGGAATTACAACAATGCCTATCACAATAGGACTTTTACAATGGCCTTTCACAAAAGACTTCCACTTGATAAATCAAGTGTTGTGCTGGTAACACACGACCAGACTTCAAATGCCTCCCACTAAGGACTTCTCTCAATGTCTCACACGAGGACTTCTCTCAATGCCTCCCACTAAGGACTTTTAACTTTGCTTCTACGAAGACTTCTTTTACAAATGCCTTCTTTGAGGACTTTTTACAAATAGCTCCTATATGAGTAGATTTATAAACTGAAAAGCTCTTAAGGAAATATACAAATTTCCTTTACAAAGAAATGCTCCTATTTGAGCAGATTTACAATAGAAAATACTTTAGGAATTTTACAAATTTCTTTTACAAATTGAGCTCCTCAAACGAGCAAATAAATAACTTTTTTAAATTTTAAACAGTGCTCAAAACCTCTCGTTTAGAGTGTATCACCAATTTTGAAACAGAGCACTAATTGTTCACTTAAAAAAAATTTCAAATTAACGAGAACGAGAACACAAGCAAAACAACTTTACAGAAACTTGTTTTCGTTTTTACTATGCGTTCAAAAATTCTAATATTTCATTTTGTTTCAAAGAGAGGAGAAAAATTATATTTATAACTCTTGATAAAAATTTGCTCGTTATTAAAAAGTTTCTGACAGCCCATACTTGTGTTTAATGAACTTAATGTTTTAAAAACGTGTAAAAGTCAAAAGTAAAGAAAGAGCATTAAATGTGTCTGACACGAGCATTAAATGTGTCTAACACATGCATTAAATGCATTCCAACAGCTCTTTTCTTTATAAAGTCGAGGGCAAAATTTCTAAAGTTGAGGTCTGAGGTCGAGCCCTAAGCTTTAACTCTTGACTTCATAAATTTTGCCCAAGGCTAAATTTATGAAGTCGAGGTCTAAGGTCGAGGCCTAAACTTCAGCCCTCAACTTTATAAATTTTACCCAATGGCAAACTTTCTAAAGCTGAGGGTAAAATTATGAAGCCGAGGCCTGAGGTCGATGCCTAAACTACAGCCTTTGACTTTATAAATTTTGCCCAAAACTCCACCATTTGACTTCACGATTTTGCTCAAAACTTCAGCTCTTGATTTCATAGTTTTGCCCAAAACTTCAGCCATTGACTTCATAGTTTTACCTAAAACTTTAGCCCTTGACTTCACGATTTTGCCAAAAACTTCAGCTCTTGACTTCATAGTTTTGGCAAAAACTCAGTATTTTGTCTTTATCTAATTAATAGTGCATCAACCTTTCTTCTACTGGACCTGATAGCTTTGTCTTGATTTTTCTTCAACTTTTTGCTCTGTTAAAACTTAAATAATAGCAGAACAAATACAAAACATATATATATATATATTTTTATGTATTTGAACAATTAAGGATATTTAAATAATTGATTGTGTAAAATTATTCTCATCAAAATTATTTGTGAACATAAAGTTCAACAGTAGCTAATGCAACAAATAATTATAAATACGAATTATTTTTAGCAAAGCATACATTAGCACATAACTGCCACATTATCTTAACATGAACTCAAGTTCATACTCTGCAAGGTAATTATCACACCGGCAAGATCATATTATTAGGTTCATTGACATTTAAGCTTTTGCCTTTGAATCATTTTCAGAATTGGTCACCCAAAAATCATCTCACTGGACATACAACACAGTTAACAAGAAAGGAAACTTACAGCAAGAACTACCCTTTGTTGCTTGTCCACAACTCTCAGATCTCCCTTTGAATGAAAAATAAATCAACAAAGAGACAAATCAACAAAATATAAGGTACCTCATTGAAGAGTTTACTTTTAAATACAGAGAAAGCCACTAGTGAAAGAAACATTTTATGAAAAAATAAATAAATTTCTACACTTTGACTCGATCCCAAATTAAAGTTTGGTTGTATATTTTGAGGGATGGAAGTGTATCAAATACAATAATGACATTCACGGCAACACTTCACTTGCTTTTATGGGATCCTTTGACAACCTTTCTTATATATAGAATCCCAAATACTGTTATTCACTTGCTAGAGATTTAATGAAGCAAGTAAATCTGTATAAATTGTTGCTTTCAAATTTCTCTGTTTCAAATTAGTTGTATGTAACTGCTCATAAAGACATATCTTGATCATGATAGATATAAACGGTTCTTCACAAATAAACGCAGTATATATTGCTGTCAGAAAGATATAATGGAAAAAAGAAATTCTCCTCTTTAGTTAGCCTTTTTTCAAATTCCTTCTTTATATAAAAAGGAAGCTTCCTCTCTTCTCTTTCTCTCTATCTCTCTCTACCCCCTTCATCTCTTTCTCTCTAACTCAACCAAGAAACACAGCATGAACCTATATTCTACGCACTAACCAACTACCGAAATCCCTAGTAAAATCCATCGCACCACCACCACCACAGACCTAACTTTGCCCACATAAACACTCGAATACCCAGACCTTCCAACACCAAACCCAACACAAAACAACATTGCCAACAACAACAACCATCGAGCCCAAGAACACACCAATCACCATCTTCAAAACTACCCATAAACAACTTACCCCAAACCCATGGATGTCGCCAACCTCCATTAAACCCATTCAAACAGGACTAAACCCAAACCCAAAACAAAAACCAACACCCGCAATCTGATTGATGGAGAAAGAGAGAAGACTCACGGCTTTGACCCTACTCGATTAGGTGCTTGAAAAGTTGCTAAGCTAGTTTATAAGGTCATACCCATGCCCTGTTCTCATAAACTTGCTTGTGACAGATTAATGAAAAAAATAACAACATTTAAAAAAAAAACACAATTCTCATTAAATAATATGTATAATTTTATATTAGTGGATGATCAACTGCCTTGGGGCAAATATAAAAAATAATTACCATCCTTTAATTTTTTTTTTTATTTTTTAATATGAATGAGCGGATTCACAGTAGTAATTAATAGATGATAGATAGATGTATAATAATAACATAAAAGCCCATTTTATGAACATTGAAAAAAGGGGAAAAAAAAACTCTAACATACCTAATTTTTGTTGAGGAGTTTGGGTAAAACGTTTCCAAAACACTAAATCAAACAACTTATGGGCATCAAAAGTAAAAAGTGTTCGAGCTCGATCCATAATCTTTCTTAACCAACCATTAGTGTTACTATCACGCGCAGTCGCCATTAGAAAAACAACTAAAGCTTTATGTTTACTGATGGACCAAAACTATACGATAATTAAAGATAAAATGGAAATAGGTTGAATCTTGTACAATTAACAGAATATGATATTCTATGTGTTTTCTTATTCGAAAAATATAAAGACGTACATATATAAGAAAGTAAAAAGAATTACTTAGGTAATAAATCAAGTTAGTGGCAACAAAAAAAAAATAAAAAAGAAAAAGTGGTAGGTCAAGTCCTAAATTAGGTTCACAAAAGGAAACTAACAAAATATCAAAATAACATAAAAGAAAACTAAAAAAGATACCAAAAAAAACAAAAAATAATAAAAACCCCATAAAAAATTACAAATATGCCACTATCACGTTTACTCTTCTTGCTCCAAAAACGGTGAGTAATTTTTTTCTTTCTAAATTAAAGTCTATTTATTTTTTTTTATAATTTGTAATTTTGGAAGTGTTTTCTATTTCGTACATTTCCATTATTACCTTTTCATATTATATATTGTTATTATTCATGAAATATTATCTTTTCATATTTATAACTTTAGTCTTTTATACATTAAATTATGCAATTCTTTTTATATGGTTTTATTACATTTTATGAAAAGTCATATCATGTTAACTCTTTCACTTATTAACATTGAAACAAAATAAATATTGATGGGTAATACAAACTTAATGTATACAATTTAACAAAATATACATGTTATCAATTATATTATAATATATGATTTCAAAAGTTTTTTGCTATTATATATCTTTGATGTTTACTTTTCATATCTTAAGTTTATTTTATGAAAAGCTATCTATATTAAAATAGTTATATAAATTACAATATATATTATATATTGATATATTCTCCAATATATTCATATTAATACATATTAATGTATAAATTCTTCCTATCTTACACATTTTTGTTGTTATATTTCGTTGTTATACTTTTCAATATCACCTTTTCATATTAAGATTAATATAAAAAATGGTACATGAATTTTTTCAAAAAATTTAATGAGGTACTTGAATTTTGGTTTTGAATAATTTGATATACGAACTTTTTCAAAAGTTCAATCAAGTATCTAAAGTTTGGTTTTGAATAATTTAGTACCTAAAGTAAGTTTTTGTGTATATTTTTCTAACCCAAAACTTACTTCAATACTAAATTATTTAAAACCAAATTTCAGTTAGGAAAAATATACGCTAAAAGTTGCTTCAGGTACTAAATTATTTAAAATCAAACTTTAGGTATCTAATTGAATAAGTTAATGTACTATTTTTGACATTATCCCTTATTATTATTATTCATTAAATATTACATTTCTTCAATGTTACATTTTCATATTTGCATATCATACTTTTTTTTTTTGGGTGATTACAACCTGGAGGAAGATTTGAAATGGGATTCCTCACCTAACAAACCAGACTTAATGTTATCCATTGGCTATTATATCTTTCTAATATTACGTTTTTTATTGTTATGATTTTATAAAATTTTACTTTTTCATATTGACACCTTTTTCAATATCTATTTATAATATATAATTTTGCAACCTTTTTCAATCTTGCACTTTTTCGTTATTACCTTATAGTAGACCTTTATATATTATATATATTATGGTCACAATTAATAAAATTTACCTTTTCATATTGGTAACTTTCCCTTTTATACCTCTTCATGTTATTATTTCGACATTTCTATCTTCCCTTTGAAAGAATGATCTACTAACTCATTAACCATTAAAATAATATAGTAAGTGATATACTAAGTGTTTTAGTAGTGCAATCATGGTTGGTTATGAATATGAGCTATTAAATAACCGATGGAATAAGGTCCCGTCAAAAAACACTTGGGATAATAGAATTTTTCCATTTGTTGGTATTATAGCTTTTTAATATCATGTGTTTGCGTTGTTATACCCTTATGAAATTTTACCTTTTCACGATTACCTTTTCATATTGCCACAATTTTCTAAAATTCACATCTAACTTCCAATATTATGCTGCAAAACTATAATATTTTTGAGTTATAATAATTATTTATCTTTTATAACATATGAACTATAAGTTTTTTTAATGCTATTATACCTCTTCAATATTATATTTTCATATCCTTGCATATCATATTCTTAAAGATATATTTTTTATGTAATGAAAAGTTAAGATGAATAAAATAAATGAGAAAATAAAAATAATAAATCTTTTTAGAAAAATAAAAAAATAAATAAAAATTTTGAAAATAGTTAAGAATTGTGTTTGGTAAACTTATGGATGCTGGCAAAACAAAAAAAAAGGATATTAATGGTTAGCGATTCGTCTCCTTATATTTTATTTTTTACCATTACAAGGAGATTAAGTAAGAATCACCACGCTATAATACTTTTTTTTTCGGTGGTTACAATAAACACCGCCACTAGGGCCATTACAATGCTATCATGTAGGGAATCAAACTCGGTATTTCATCAGCAAAAAAAAACTTGGTACTTCATTCATGAGGACGTGTATCGGATGTTACTAGACTACAATGACATTACCAATATTTTAAATTACTGTGACATTTTATAATTGACAAATATATTTATGTATACAAAATACTATTTATAAGAAGTAGTGAATTATATATGTAAATGAAAATAATGAACTTTCAGTATTTAATGTTACTAGCGAATGACACACTTATGATACGTGTACAAAAATTAAATATATCGATGCAATATAATTTAAAAGATAATAAAGTTAATAAATCAAATTGTATATAATACATGGTCTTGATGAATGTAAAATTATTAAATTTTACATCATCTAAAATAAAATATTTTGACATTTATATGATGTAAAATTAGTTGTAAATGGTATGCATGAAAGCAAAGACTAAGTTGACAAAAGAATTATGATAAATTCATTAACATATTTCACTCTCTCATATTTCCCATCATTGCACAATTAATGCACATTTCTTCAACATGAATACTTATAAGAGCTATTAAATAAAATTAAAAATATCGAAATTACAAAGATTAGTACGAAAATTATGCTATCCTAAAGTTTTGATTAGAAACTTGTACATCATTGATATTAATGAATATATAAACTGTTAAACATAAAGTCAAAATACTGAAATATTATCTTATTGCAAAACAACTTATTAATGTTTTGTAATGTAAAAGCACAAGGTCTAATTGGTCTTATACTCTAAAATTTAATTTTTCATTCATTTAATAACTGCTTTTAAATCGTTTCTCATCTCACAAATAATCTAGTAAATTAGTAAATTTTAATTATTTTAATATGTTTTGTTTTTCTTCATGGTATATTGTTCCTTTAGATCTAAACATTGGATTCTAACATAAAATGATTGTAAAAGTGGCAAAAGGTTTATAAATATTATAATTATAGTTCTTATTTTAATATATTTATGTGTGAACTTTTTATTTAAGCTACAAAAATAGTAGTTACATGTCTATTAAGTGCATATATAATCGTAATATATCTAGATGTTGTAACAATAAAGATATTTTAATCCATATAAAAATGGAACTTCTATGATTTTGTCGTTCTATCACTAATATCAAAATTAAATTGATTATAAAAGAAATAAGTGTAAAAAATTTAATGGTTCAATCATAGTTGAAATAATTTTTGACCAATTATTGGTGTGATGGGACCCATCCCATTGTAACTGCCACGAGATTGTAGAATTTTTTATATAAAAATTCAATTTTAAATCAAAAGTAAATGCTTATTGTCATCTACATATTTTTTTGGTGATTATAATCGGGAAGGGGGATTCGAATCTAGGACCCCTCACTTGAGAAACTAGGCTTGATACAACTGGGCCATAAGGCCATTGGCTATTGTCATGTAGATTAATTGGCTATATTTTTAAGTATATAAAAAGTATATTTATCATTTACATTAAGAGATACTAAGTTATTTATTTTATGAAACTTTCTCTATTTTAATTGTTTAATTACATAGTCATTTTATAATTCACATATCTTCTAAAATGATAGCAATTAATGAGCTATTAAAATTCATTCATTATTGTAATGAATTGTATGAAAATTTTCGTAGTGCATCATAGTTTTTTTTTTTTTTTCATATTGTTTAATTCATAGTTATCTACAGTCCTGTCAATGAGACCATCCAGTCAACCATCAGTCAACCATCCAACTATTAAAATAAATATAATAATTAGAATATTAACTATTTTAGTGATTCGATCACAATTGGGTATAGTATGAGCAATCGGATAATAACAGGATCAATCCTACAAAAAATAATGACGGGACAATATATTTCCCATTTTATAATTCATATGTCTTCTAAAATGATAGCAACTAATAAGCTATTAAAATTCATTTTGCAACTTGAATTGTGTGAAAATTTTCTTAATGCATCATAGTATTGTTCATAGTGCTAAAATTATTTGGCACCATATTATAATAATGCAATCTCAATTTCCATAGATAATAAAAATATTTTGGGTTAACTATAAAAACATAACCTATATTTAATCAATTTGCGAACACATGACCTATTTTATTTTTTTTACAAATAGGTGACCCAAGTTTTATACAAAAGTGTTAATATTATTTAATAATTTTCAAATGACAAATGTCAATATTTTACTAGTCATAAAAATTAATTTCACATTTTTTTTCAATTTCTTCATTTTTTAAAATATAATTTTTGATACTCTATATATTTAATTTTATTTAGTAATTTTTTATTAAATTAATTTTTTTAAACCAACAAGACTAACATATATCCTTTAATAATAATTAATTAATGATACATTTGTATGAAACTCGGGTAATTTATTTGTTTATTTATTTATTTTTTTTTGCCATTGTAATGGGAAAGGGGAAATTCCAACCTGATACCTCTCACTTGAGAGATTAAGAAAGATGCTACTAGCTTATAATGCCATTGGCAAATAAAAATCGTAATTAGTAACATGTAGAATTGGTGATGAAATGATTGATTTCTAATAATGAACGAAAAGTGTTAAATAGAATTCAAATATAGAAAATAATTATTAGGAATTAGTTTTTTTTCCTTAATAATTTTCTCATATATTATAACAATACAAGTGTTGTCTAATCTTTCTTATATAAGGATTAAAATCCTATAGACCTATAGTTTTAAGTAATAGCAACTTCATTTCATAATGATAACATTAGCAAATTTTCAAACTTCAACAAAGGAGTTTACTTGAGCTTCCATAATTAATTTTATTTTAATTTATTAATAATTAAACTAATCAACGAAGATCACTAAATTTTAAAGATTGCATATTTTCTGTAATATACAAGTAATTAACACATAAAGAAGGATAAAAGTGTCAATTGATATAAATTATAAGGTTAAAATTGTCAACAAAGTCTAATTTTAGTGAAATTTTGATCACATGATAGACACATAACGGAAGATGAAAAGTCACAAATCCTTATATATTCTTTCTTTGTTCTCTTCTCCAACAAAACCCTAAACCTAGCAGACATCCTCTAAAGTGTTCCTAACCATCAAGAGAAATCGGTATTCAAAATCAGCTAATGGAATCATCAAATTTGTTCTAGTTTCATAGATTTATCAAAGTTCTTAGAGTTTTATATATTATCTTAAAGGAGAATTAGAGAAACGGTTCTAATTTTCTTGGAGATCTGAAGAATGGGTGTTTAAGGAAAATTGAGGATCATATCAGGTAATTGAGTAACCATTTTCCCTTTAAGATAAACAATTTTATTGTTCCTTAGAGTTTTCTATTATTTGAAGGGAGATTGGAGAAAACCCTGATTATCTGTAGATCTGGTTTTGGTGTTAAAAGGATTTAGAATTGAATTTAGGTAAGTATTTTAAAGTTTTAATCTTTATAACTTTATAAAAATGGTAGTTGTTGATTTCTGGTATATATGGAGTTGAATGAAATTCTAGGGTTTGGAGAAGTGGTTGAGGAGATTTGTTGAATTGAAGGATTTTTGTGTTGTGATTAAGGAAAAAGGTCTAGATTTGATATTATGTTAAAATTTAGGTTTTAGATATGAATGGATTTAGGTTTATTTGATTAGATGTATTTTGAATTTTATCTGTTCATGTCATCAGGTTCTGTTGAATTAAGAGTTGTGTTATAAAAATAGATTTTGGTGATTTAGAGTACTATTCATGGAATTTGATATAGGTACAACCTTACCTTCTTTATTGTTTGTGCTTGTAGGTTTAGATCTGTTTGTTGTATGTGTGTAGGATTAGAGTATCAAATTAATTTAATTATATATAACATATAAAATAGATTTGTTGCTTGTGTTTGGCTTTGGTTAGTAAAGATCACGCAGAGTGTGATATTAAGAAGGCACCCTGATGATCTATGTGTCCCAAGTGGACTCGTGCATAGAAATGATTCCGGTATATTAGGTATTTTGCAGAGGTCACAGTGTGTGGACGATTCTCCAACACCAATATATGTATCATCATCTATTTTTATATTTTGATTGTTTTTCAGGAGTCATGAGATACTCCAGGTTTGGAATTAGAATACTATAATTCTAAATTGTGTTGTCTGCTGGTTAATTAAAGATAATAAACTGTGTTGGTTGTATTAGGATTAGTTGCATGAAAATATATATATGTTGTGTGGCATTTACATTTTGTATGTGGTTTGGTGTACTGGGCGTTTTCGCTCATTCTTTATCATTTTCATGAGCAGGTGGGGATCCAATTGTGTTTGACATATTAGGATATGACATTTATGTGGATGGGAGGGAAGACGCTAGTGGAATGGACTATCCTGCTGACATTTAAGATGTTATAGATCTTAAAGATAGACTTGGAAGATGATATAAAATTTTGAAAGTTTTCCTTTTTTTCAAACTTTGATATTGTTATGGACTATTAGTTCTATTTGAGTTTATGAACTATTAGTAATGTTGGTTCTGGTTTATGCTAAAAAAGTATTTTCTTTAAAGGAATTGTTTATGATATAACTTAAACAGATATCCTTTATGAGAGTTTATGAAGTTTTGTATTATGTATACTTGTGGTTTGAAAATTTTAGCCTTGGCGTGTTCTTATAAAGAGAAGGACACGTAGCGGGTTGTAATGTCCTTATTTTAAGGCATTACATTTTCTTTGTCCTCACACAATTTTATATAATGGTTCTACGTTGCATCATTAATGCATAGGGTAACTTTTTTCTTCTTCCCTTGCATCAATCATGTAAATGATGCAAGAGTAAAATATATAAACTTAATTAGCATATTTATTATGTAAAGCTCATTTAATATAAATAACTAGTAATGAAATTTGCTTTAGGAAAAAATAGACCAAAAATTTCATTAATATGAATGCATGGTTTATTAATTATTTCAAAAGGTCTAATTTCAAATTTGAATGGATCGTACTCATAACATATTACATAGAATAATCTGAAAGGATTTTATCATAAACATTAATAGATAAATTTTAGAAAAAATAATAGAGAATGTGCTTATGTAATTTAGTATAAAAGTTAGATATTTTTCATAACATTACTAAGAGCGATAATTTAAAGCTTGAATATACTTTAATCCCTCCCATTCACTCCCCCTTTTAATCATTCCTTCTTAATTCCCATATACCAAACATAAAAGGTGAAGCCAATGAGGATGCTCTTAGAGCATCCACATTTCTTAAAGGCCTAGGTGCTTAAGTTGCCAAATGAGGACATTTCCTTTTAAAAGGCCTCACTACTTTTATCTTTAGACCATTTACATAGGGTCTTTTAGAACATCCACATCCCGAAGGTTTTAGGACATTGCATCATTACTTTTCTAAAGAACCTTTTATTCTAAGATTATTCACATGAGATCTTTTGTAATTTTTTGAAATTTTGTGGGTTTCGTACACTTTTTACATGATACCCTAAATTAATTTTAAAGAAATGTTAATATAAATATTAATTCAATGACTTTATTATCAATAAATTATATGAAAATGGAAAAAAAAAGTATAATTTAACAATTGATCTATCAATGTTATATATAGGCAATTTAAATTCAATAATTTTTTCAATACAATTACTAGAAATGTAATGAAATTGAAAAAAAAAAGAATTTGCAACGATTAAAAATGGAAAAAAATGGAATATCTAACTCTCCATTCAATGAAAGTTAAAAAAAAAAAAAACGTTTGATAACCCACTTTTAAGGTTCAATGGTCTTTGCCGATTCTTTAAAAGGTTTAAAGAAACTTTTTTCTATTTTATGAACTTTAAAAATATCACCATCATACTAACTTCAAAAATAAAATCACCAATATAAGATGACATATTTTGGATTGAAAAGATTTATTAAGCGTAATACGTGAAATGATTTATGGTGTTATAAATACTGATAAATTTCTTTTTATGTAGATAATTTTATGAGAACTATACGTTGTTTTTACTGCTCTTCTAAAATAGATTGATTGCATGATATAGAAGGTGAAATGAGGAACGATGTTATAAATACTATTAAAATCTTTTTATGTAGATAATTTTATGAGGATTATATATTGTTTTTATTTTCTTTTATTTTCTTTTTTGATAATTATAATGAAGAAAGAGAGATTTGAATTTGGACCTCTCATTTGAGATATCAAACTTAATGCTGCAAGGCCATTAGCCTACTTTTTTAAAATAGATTGATATTAGTTCCTCTATCACTCACCTAAACATATCACGTATCATGCTTATTAATTTTTTTTTTCCTAGAAAAGGGGATGCTATTGGACATAGTGATGAGCATTTGGAGAAAAAAGGAAAAGACAACTAGAGATCTTATAGTTACAGGATATATTGCTCTAACTATTTATGACTTCTACTTGTATTGACACATCTCCGTTTATTAGCTCCAATTGCACCTAAACCTAATGTATTCAAAATTATGTACATAGAAATAAAACCTTAAAATGTCTATAAAGATTTTTTAAAACCTTATTTTGTTACTTTGTCCTCAAATAAAACGATTAAAAATATTAAAGATACCTTCTTTTTAATTATTCTCTAAACAAGTAAATGATTATCTTAGGATGAGAAGATATACAAAAATATATTTACCATTTACACATATTAAAAAGAGGTCGTAATACATTATAAGTTGTTATGGGAAATGTACTAAGTTCATTCTTTTTTGTTTTAGACCAAAATTTTTAATTTTTTTTTATTTCAAACTCTGCCTCCCACATAAAAAGGAAAAGATAATAATATTTTAATATTAATTATTAAAATGCTACTAGAACGAGAAAAAAAATCTAAATTTTAGACAATTTAGTACCTAAATTCATCTCTTTAATAAATAAGAGTTGTAGAATACTAAATAAAAAAAAAAATATTACGATGCTTAATTGATTGTGATATTGATTTTATAAGAAATCTTTATTATAAAAAATTTAAATAACATTTTTTTACTTTCACTTATGAATAATAATTCAATACTGAAATTATATTTTTTTTAAAAATACTTCTATTTAGATAAAAAATTAACAAAAAAAATCTTGTCATAGTACTATTCCATCTCTTAATAATAAGAGTTCTGTTATAGTAATTAGAGCTGGACAAATGGGCTATGGCCCGCGGGCCAGCCCGTTTAACCCATTTTAAAAAATGGGTTAGGGCCAGCTTTTTTTAGCCCGTTTAAAAGTGGGTTAATTTTACCCAACCCACTTAACCCGCGGGCCAAAGTGGGCTAGCCCGCGGGTTAAGTGGGTTGACCCACCAACCCACTTTTATGAAAATAAAATAAATAATTATAGGGTAAATATGTATTAATGAAGGTTATTCTTGAGATTTTTTATACTTGAGATTAAATTTATGTGTTAATTATAACAAAGAATGACAAATTGATGCACATGCACCATAAAATTTTATAAAATATATTATTATTGTTTTAAATGAAATATATTATCTAATAAGTTATTTTAGAAAACTTATTTTCATATAAAAAGTAATTAAAATAATAATGAAATTAATCATTAATATATACCTTATAAAACTCTCTTTTTTATTGTATATATCTTATTTAATTAGTATAAATAAGTTAAATGGGTCAACTTGGCCCATTTAACTCACAAAATATGTAAGTGGGTTAAAATGATCAAAAAGTGGGCTGGCCCGTTTAACCCACGGGCTAAAGTGGGTTGGGTTAAGGTCAGGCAATTTTGGCCCGTTTTTAAAGTAGATCAAAATTTTTTGGCCCGTTTAACCCACGGGTCAAAGTGGGCCGAGCTAGGTTGGCCCGTTTAACCCACTTGCCCACCTCTAATAGTAATGTTGATTCAAAAGTTATTAGAAAAAAAAAAAAACCCCGAAGAGCTATGAGAAATTAAAGTAGAGAAATCTTAGATATTCATTAAAGCCAATTTTTTCTTCCTTCTTTTCAATAATTAATTTTTAAATTTTTATATTTGGCCTCTGAAGGCCATGAAAAGTTTTTTTTAAATATATTTTTTATAGAATTTTCATTATATTTTAAGGCACTGTTTTGGTTGCAATTTTTAAATCACTGTTTGCCATTTCAAAATTGTCTCTTCCATCCCTTGGATTTGCTATTATTTTAGCCATTGTCGTTGCAGTGAGTGCAAGCTTCTCTCCTCTTGCCTTCCACTTCGACAAATATAGCACCCATGAAAAACCAAACCAAAAAGCCCACGAAAGAGAACCATACTTTCACCTAAAGCATTCCTCCAAACATTAAAAACGACAACCAGAAAAAGCGAAACCGCACAAAACAAAATCACCCAGCGACCACAACTCCACCAAAGAACCACAAACAATACGTGACATTGAAGACTTGTCACTGGTTCCAAAGAAGACACCCAGCAAATCCGAACATCACTTCTGGGCGGGTATGACGTGAGCCAAAGAGACCTTCCCTGGAGAAAAAGGAGTGACCTTGTAAGTGATAATGGAGAAAGAAGTAGAAGAAGAAGAAGAAGATGATGATGAAGAGAGAAGGGCGTATGGGATTTGGATGTATGAAGTTAAGTTGCAACAGACAAGGGTTCGAACTGTGATTGATTATTATAATCGGTGGATGCTTAAATGGCCTTCTTTAGAAGATTTAGCTTCTGCTTCTCTTGAGGTATAATTGAACTCCAAGTTGATTGCTTTTTGTTTCCTTACAGAAGTTCTTTCAGGATTTTCATTTTTCTTTTTCGCTTTAATCTAAAATAAAAAATGTAACTAATGTACGGAAGTAAGACAAATTTCCTCTTTAGGTCGTTTATTAGTGTTTTGACCCATCATCCATCGATGGGGAATTGTTTTTAAAATAAGTAGAATTGTCATTTTTCTTCATTGTCTCTGCTTTTCAGATGTTTGACATTATTTTTTTGTCATGTATGGATTTGTCCTTTACACAAATGAAAAATGAAAGAGCCATTGTATTATGATTAATTTTAATTGGCAGAGAATATAGCAATTATGATATTATGTATAAAAGCCAAAAATAGTAATGAAGAAGTGCGCCATTATCGCATCGCGTGGTGTATGTGTAAGTGACAGTACTAGACTTGCTTATTATTAGCACATGGACCTGCTGGCCCAACCACTTCCGAAATCTAAATCTAGGCCATACGCATACTTCGTAGACATGCACCACCACTACCAACTTGCAGTTGCATGGAGACAACCTCAACCTGGAGTGTCATCTTCAAGTTTAATTTCTTCTTATACCACAAAAAACAGATTTCCCACTAAGTACCACTTTTAATTAATTACCATATATGTATATCGATATCATCAATCATCATCACATGACCCCTTTTTTTTTTTTGTTGGTATCAATTCCAAATGGAAAAGTAAAGCCACATACCGTTTTAATAATTATTACAATATTACGTACACCCAAAACCAAAATACTGCAAGCAAAACCCTTGAACATCAGAACGCATCATTACTTCTACATAAATAATCATGTAATACTTAATTATGCACTTCATAACTTTTTCCCTATATGTATATATTGCAACTTTATCGGAGTCCTTTACACAAAGGGAAAAAAAAAAAAATTATGTCCACGTGGAGTTTCTTCATGGATAAATGGAGTTCCTCTGTGAAGTAAAGTTGCAAAGCAACTTGATTTTTGTTTGCTTTTTCTATCATTGTCAGAAACAATGCTATCATGTTTGATAAAAATATATATATTTTTTATTTTAAAAGAAATTAATATTAATTAGTATAATATTTAAAAAATAGCTAAGTAACTTTGTAGAAGTAACGAGGGATAAAGTAGAGGGATTGACAAAGAAAGTTGCTTAAGACGTTGACGTGATATTTTGAATAACTATTTAGGCAACTCATAGATAAAGATGGGCTAAGTGGGATTTACTAATTACTAAAACCAATGGTTTTCGATAAATCAATGACATTTGAAAGAATAAATATCACATTAAGAAGAAAAACAATTTTTTTTTTTAAAGAGTAAAATCAATGTTTGCACGAAGGGGTGTAAAAGAAAAAATCAATGATAAAAACAAATAAAAAAATTATTTGACTGTTTGAGAAGTATACAGTTTTTATACTTGTGGTGATGCTTTTAGATAGTCTAGAAAATCAATACACGTTGTTTTTAGATGTTTGACATTAGTTATTATTAAAGTTAGTCCCATAACTTTAATTTAGTGATCCCATGTCTTAGGTCATTATATTATACCTCTGCATAATTCCTATTCTTTATTTTTTAAGAAAGGTAGGTAAATTGAGTTAATAACTTGTCAATCAAAACTTTATAATATGTCATAACTTTCTAGAAGATTCTAAATCCATGGAAATCATGTTTAATAAATAAAGTGATGTTAATAAGCTTGTAATGGTCTTTAATGTTTATTTCAATTTTTATTAAAAGAAGATCAACCTATTATTTCATTTTTTTTAATTAAGTTCTTACAGTTTAGTATTTATATTATGTAAATTGTATGGCTTGTGTGAAAAAACTTGAAGTTTGAAAATTCTCTCTTTTTGAAAGAAAACTCAAAAACAAAACTTTATCTGAAAAACTAAAGATTGAATCTCCCCACCTAACCATCTCTTCTACTGCTCTTGCCTCATCTCTATCCTCATTAAACCCACTATAGTTCGCCTTACTTCCATCTCCATCTTCTTTGCACAAGCTCATCCGTCTACTATTAAAGGCCTTAGCATGCTCAAACCCATAAACCTCCTTCCCTCATCCATCTCTACACACTTCACCACATTTGTGATGCAACAGATAAAATCTACTAACTCATATTAACATTTATTTTTACGCATCTTAACCACCACTGCTGCCACTACTACTTCATCACTGCCATCTCAGCTATACCGCTACCTCTATTACTACAACCATCGCTACCACCACCACCACCTTTAACACTAACACTATTACATTGTCACCACCATAATTAGCATCAGCATAAATAATCATCTCTAGCTTGATCATTTAGCAATTTCTCAACTAAATTGTGAAATTTGCAAATCTTGAACATCAGGTCGTATTTCAACTTATGTTTCCTTTTGGCTTTTGGTTTCTAGCTCGATATTTATTCATTAAAACCTAAATAAAAACTACCTTAACACCACTTATGTTTGACCCATGTTAACTTTTACTTTTTCAATCTTCACCCAAAATCTTTCATATGCTTCAAATTCCTTTCCTTTAGCTCAATAACACATAAAAATCCTAAAACCGACATTTTAACAAATAAGCATAAATTTCTCCATAATAATCATGAAAAATCAATCATTAAAGCTCAAAATATCTAAATAAAGGTTGATTAGCACTTATCAATCATTATCGCCACATAATTATCATCATGCTACCACATTTCTTGCGCCATAGTCCTCGACTACGGCACCACTCTTACCACTAACAGCACTATCATCTTAAAAACTTTCCACACCTTATACAAGCATTAAGTTACAACACGATCCCTTTTGGTGCAACTTTACCACCACTCCCATCATGTTGCATATACAACATTTATTTCAATACTAACAAACCCATTGCACACCATCATCAACATTATCTGCCTATCATAACTACTACCTTATCATCACCATAACTACTATTAATTAGCTAATGCATTGACCATTACCACCACTATGGTGCTTTGTTATTGGCAAGGAGTCGTCAATAGTGATGGCAAAGGTAGTGGTACAATGGC
The DNA here is from genome assembly GCA_024138025.1 of Combretum micranthum. Lineage (NCBI taxonomy): Eukaryota > Viridiplantae > Streptophyta > Magnoliopsida > Myrtales > Combretaceae > Combretum > Combretum micranthum. The sequence goes on from JAMXBD010002941.1 coordinate 110,175, forward strand.
TATGTTGGCAACAACAAAGATACTTTACCCCTTCAAATTTAGTAAAAGAATAAACTGCGATTTGGCTTTTCCCCCATTCCAACCAAACTATATGATTTGGTTGAAGAATATTTTTGAGTTATAAAAGATTGCTTTGGTTCATTTACACTTAGACCGACGATTCAAGTTGTATATAATTACTAGTAATTTCCATTTTTTCCCCCTTGCGAATGTGAAATAATCGAAAAAGAACCATGCCATTTAAGAAGTATTAACAAGTATACACATGTGGAGATTTTCAATAATTTAGAAATATAAAGTTAGAGATGATTGCATATCTACATGTATCATAATTAGGTCAAACATATTACTCTTTATATCGTCTTATGATGAAATTTTACAAGTAAAGTTCAATTTGGTATGATGTTGAGAACTTCAAGCTTTAGTGATAAAATTTAGCAAATAAAAGTAAGATCAAGTATTACATTTGAAAACTTAAAAGCTTCAGTTATAAAATTGGAATAAATAAGTAAAGTGTTTCTATGTAACTCAATATAATTAAAACATATAATAAACCTTGATTTAGTATCAAAATTTTTAAAGTGAATACAAGTTTAACCAATTTTTTCACGTTATGGTATGCAGTAGATAAAAGCATGATCAAGTATGACATTTAAAATCTTGAAGCATTAGTTGTAAAATTGGAAAAAAAAAAAAACTAAGGTATTTTTATGTCACCTAATATAATTAAAATAAATAACAAACTTTGATTTAAAATTCCTACGGTGAACACTAGTTTAATCAATTTTTTTCATGTCACTGTATCAAGTAAATAAATGTTTGAATGCTTTTACATTTATATATTTATTTATTTTGCCAAATGATTTTACAATGTAGAGTTATTATTATTTTTATTTTAACACTCACTTAATCGTTTCCACTTTTTATCATAATTCTTCATCGTTTACAGCAAAACTTGCATTACCCCTTTCTTCTTCAGTTGGCCAAAGGCATGGTAGTTACATTTTCTTAAAATAAAATTAAATAAAAAAGGGGGAAATGGAAAAAACCCAGTGCTTTCAGAACTCCTGCTAGGATAGAACACCGTGGAATGTATTGCCTAAAAAAGACTCCCACATGGTTTATTTGAAGAGATATTTACTCCTTTATAAGGCACTGCAGAATGCAATAGAGTGTCTCTTCGGAGACATCCGATAAAATTGGAACGATACAGAGAAGATTAACATGGCCCCTGCGCAAGGATGACACGCACAAATCGAGAAATGGTCCAAATTTTTTTTGCTATTTTTGATCTGTTTTTGTGCTTCTGAACATTTATTTTTTTGCTATTTTTTCTTTCAATTTCAATACGTTTACTTTAGGGATTGATCAGGGTTCATCTTTTTATGGGTTTCTGAGCATGGCTTTCATTTGGTTTATGATTTGGCTCCTTTTTAAGTTTTCAACTAGGGTTTATCTCTTCTGAATACATCTACTTCTATTTGCAGATTTCATCACCTCAGAATATTGTTCTGTTATTAGGGTTTCGGGTAATCATTAGATTGCTGATTTTCCAATGCAATCTACTTTGTAGCCAGGCAGGACCAAGGGATTATTTCAAATTTCTGTCGTATTATCAATTAGGGCTGTTTTTCTAATTTCTACATTAATTTTGCCTTTTTTCTTCTAGATTGCTAGTGGGTTCCCCCCCCCACTGTTTACAAAATCGGCTGCCAAGAATATGAAAAACACAAAGAATAGAGAGATTTATGAGTAATTTGGAATTGATTTAAAACGATGCGCTTTTGATTTATGGCTAAGGTTTAGTTTGTTTACTTATGCCATAAAAGTTAAAACTGGATGGGATTAACCAGCTTCCTTGCACGCTATTCGTATTACTGACTATGGATGGTCCGAGTCCATTGAAAGCTTGCACTTATATGGAGCTTACATTCCATCTCTCGCTGTTATGTTCAATCTTAGCACAGCTATTCTATTTCAATTTTCCCATCATTCATTCAATTGATTTCCTCTCAAATTGAAATGTGAGACGCACAGCTTTTGGTTGGTATTGGCCCTGTCGCTGTGCAAAACTGAAAGGATTGTTAAATTATGGATCTGAAGATTTCCCATTTAGCAGTTTGATCCCCATGCCATCTATACTTGGTTTAGTGTAAAAACTGTACTACTCTTAAATCTCCTGTATTTTGTATCACTTGCTGCATGATCAGTCGCCTGATTTTTAAATGTTTACGCGTTGATTTCTGGTGAATATGGCTGCTGTTTCTCGGTGCATGCACAAGGCTCGGATCTTCCCGGTTGTTAGACAGGTGTAGTATTGAATTTGTATGGTAACTGACTGATATCCATCAAAAGTTTTGACATTTGGGAGCAGAAAGACTCTGAACTTCTCTACGATAGCATGCTTTCCTGTTTGACGATTGTTTTTTTGCCTTTAATATAAACTTCCTGTGCAGGAGCATGCAAGTTTTCATTCAGTATAATGGAAAGCTTCCCAGATTGTTGTTCTGAGTTGGACTGATAACGAATTCACATGGCCATTCTGAGTTGCTGGAGCAGCTGCACTTGCTCCCTTCATTGACAAAGGACTGAATGCTTTGGTTTGTTTCATCATAGTTGGTCTGGTTACCCTTTCTGGATGGGGAAATAAGCTTTCTACATAGCATTTGTCTATGATTTGTAAATTGGATGGCTATTCTTAGTGATATAGCACTTGTTTTACACCATGTAAGGAATCTTGGAATCGTTCTTGTTTTCTTCAATGCCAAATAGGATATCAGGATATTCAAGAAAGAGCACCATTGTTGCATGCAGTTGTCGTTTGGCCATTATTTTCGATTCCCCTCCTTAGCTGTGCTGACTGATGTTGTGTGCTGTGTTCTATTTTGCGCACTCTTGTCCAGAGATGCTTAAGAAATTTTGATGAACTAGCCTAATTGTGTGTACAGAGGAGTCCAATAATAGGCCAAAAAGAAAGGAGTCCAGTTAGGTGCAACCAAGACGTTGCATGCGAGTGGTTTCCAATTATGGTTGTGGTTGGGCATAAAAATTCATTGGTAAAAGATATGTTCTAGCTTCATTCTCACTCTCACTTTATAAAAAGAGCCTTCTATTAACTTGAGCTATGGATTCCCACTTAATTTTTTTTTTTTCTATCTAAGGATTTCCACTTACTTTACATGTTTGGTTCTTGTGGGGCCTTCGTTTGATAGTAGAGCCTACCCTCAAGCCTCACACCTACCACTTCCAGATCATCTAGCAACACATAACCTTATGTTAAAATTGGAGCCGCAAATGAGTTGATCTACTCCCGTGCTATTCGAGTTTAGCTCGTTTTAGACCGCTTGAGTTCGACTCGTTTAGCTAAACGAGTTAAGCCTGAATTTGTTTTTAGACTCATGAGCTGACTCACGAACAGACTTGTTAAGGGCTCATGAGTCAAGCTCGTGAACAGACTCGTTTAATATATATGATATTATATATAATTATATATTAATTTAATATTATTAATATAATTGAAAATATAATTATATATATAAACGAGTCGAACTTAGGCTGGTATAACTAAATAAACTCGAGCCTCAAGAATTCTTAATGGGCTCAGGCTTGAGCCTGTATATTTCAATCTCATTAAGAGTCTAGCTTAGCTCGAGCCCGTTAAGTTTCCAAATGAGCCAAGCCTAAGATAGCAAAACCTCAACTCTTTTGCATGCATAATTAAAACTTTATAATGATGTAAAGCTTTTTCAAAACAAAACCTACAACTAAAGCATTTATTAACATCACATTTGGTCGGTGGAAATGGCAAAAGGCAGGAATAGAATCAATTTTACCTATTAATGGGGAAAGAAAATTTGTATGTTTGTCACGCCCCGAGAGGTATCCTAAACGTGACAGTGCACTTTACACAACATTAAAACCTAGGAATGACTTCCTTTGTCATACAAAGTCTTTCATATTGTGCACAAGGTGTACAACACATAAGAGGAAATGCATCGGAGTAATGTAATTTACATTGATGGCAATTAAGTAATAAGGCAAGAGAAATACTTAACATGAAACATAAACAAGATTGGTTACGATTCTTAGGGGCATACCCCTGCTAATGACTTCATGTCTATATAAATACAGTTCCTAGTAATCTTTAAAAGTTCAACATAATATACATTACTCATAAAGAAATCTCAAACAAGAAAATTCCTTATATGCTTCTACTTTCTTTGTGGAAGCTAAATAACCCACCATTGATTTTCTTAATGTCCTATCCTCGGATAGAGTCTCAAGCACACCTATTTCAACAAAAATCTATGGGGGTGTAAGCTTACAATGAGCTTAGTGAGATATCCCATCCCACCCCCACCCCCACCCCTACCCCCCTCCCCCTTTTGTTTTGCACCTTAAGTTCAAACAAGTTTATTAATTTTCACACATATGCTATACATGCTATGCAACAATCACATGATACAAATGATTATGTATGGGTATCCGGAAACAATACACAGAATAGATTTATGTCCTCTGTATCAAGGGTTAAGGAAATGGTATTTGCAGGTCTTCATGGGCTTCACTGCTAATCCTCGGGCGCACCCTACTCTTAGTAATCGATTGGTGTGGCTCATCATTAGGATATATCCCTGGTATGCCTTAGTTCCCTAAGAATGAGCATAGCCTTGGGCTCTTTTGGCCCCGGGCCTTCCCAATTCTTCATGTAGGAGTAGCAACTTTCGACATGTGACTCGACGGATGCAATGCGTGTCCATTTAATTTATATCAAAGCTGAGTATAGTTATGGTATACTTGAAGGCAATCAAGTAAGCATCATACACACATAACAACATGTAATATTAATGATATACTCAAACAATCATTTGTTGGTTTTGATGTGCTTAGCATCCATTGTCACAAATACATAAAATCATATACATAGAATCCCATAACCCTATTCATATTCATTTTATCTTGTACTTATAAATCTAGTGCAACTATCTACAAGCATAAGTAAGATAACAAAATAATGAGGTTAGACTCACTCGTCCATATCACAATCTTTTCAATCATAGTAATCCTCAGGAAGGAGAGTTTTGTATTCCTCATCACCTAAACAAAAGAAATACCCGGAATGAGTATTTCATAAAGTTCTATTTAAACTTTCTAATTTTATCTTTTTATTTTGGTCAAAATTCGGATTATGAAATCTAACTTAAAATGGCCATAACTTGCTCATTTAACTTGGAATTTCACGTATAAGATATCATTTTCTACCTACTCGATAGTCTGGATATCTTGATAATTTTGATATTCTTGGTAACATCGATAATCTTCATAACCCTCATGCTCTTAATAATTTTGATAGATTTGATGACCTAGCTAGCTTTGACATTTGGCTTACATATTTTCCATCACATATCTTCTTGACTTCATTCTTGTAAGCATGATTTTCCAGATTTTTGAATTTATGCTTAAGATCATATTAATGTCATCTACCGTTATTGATTTTTGAACATGTACAATAGGAATACTCAACCTCATGAAATTAGGGGGTAACCACTCCTAGCCATCATGTGTTCCATTCATTCATCTAATGACTATGGAGCTTCATGATTTTTAAGGGGAAGATCTTTGTCGTCCGTACTCTAACAACATAGATGGCAATACTAGGAGTGCACACTTTATGATGACATTATCGGTCGTTTGTGTTTCAAACTTCACGTGACTATCTCGGAACCATACATTGCATCTGTGTTCCATTCCTCCAAGATGACCTTGGCACTACATCACTATGAGAGAAGACTCAATTTTTGACTTTGCTGCTGCTGTTTGCGGTCTTGCCTCTATTGTTAGATCATTGACAAGCCCAAGATGCAATTCATATTGTGTCTATCTCAGCTACAGCCGGTTGGTGAAGCTCTAGGAGTTTGATAAGTTGAGATGTAGAGCTTGGTGACTACTTAAACAGTCGGATCAGCTTGATGCTTTCCTACTCAATTGAAATTACAGAATGGTCTTGTTCTGCTATGTATAATTCAACACGACACTTTCTGGTATTTCCTTGGCCAAGGTCAGGTCGGTTTGCAATATTTAGATGTGCTTGTCAGCTGCTGTCATTAGATCTTGGATGCTCGACATGCTAAAGGAAGGCTCGGTTTATTCAAGCTGCAACGATTAGAAACATGCAGCAAAAACAGCAGTTGCTGCTTAGAGTTCGCTACATGGACTCTTTGCTTTGTATATGGTCACCCTCGCATGCTTTGCTGTTCGCATTCAGTATGGTCATAGTGTGGTCACTTGCACACTTTTCAATAGGTGCTGCTACTTCTTGGCTTCGAGTGCTGCTTGGATTAAGGAACTAACCAACTATAAATTTTGCAGGTACTACTATGGTTGTGTATAGCCTACACACAAAATGGAACACATTATCATGAGCAAAAATTGTTATATACTCAAATTTTTTTCACAAAGTGATATCTTGGATTTCTTGTAAAGAAGCTCAGATCTAGAGCTGCAAATTGCAGACTTTTGGTAGCCTTCATAGTGCTAATTGCAGCAGCTCGGTCTTCATACATGGGCACTCACTCAGTCGATCAATCCTGATACTGTGTTTGGCATCGAGATTGGTCTACAGTTCACTGGCATGAGGCTCTGCAAGAAGTGAAGCTACTCGGGTCTGTCTCAACTGCTGCTACATTCTACTTCTGCTACTTGAAATAGCTTGGCTAACTTTATTCTATTACACTTCTGCTACAATATCTATAATATTTAGGCAAAACTCAGTTTGAAATGTGGAAGTAGCCTGATTACATGGGGTGCCACCAAATTGCAGCTTGAAAACCCCAATAAATGCTTGACTGTAGGTCCATGTTGGCTTAAACTTTACATGCTTCTTGTCATGAGCCCATTTAGAATTCAACAATGTAAATCAAGAGAATTAATATAAAACTTAAATCCAAAACCTACTAAAAAGCAGATGAGCTCAACAGAAATCAAAGTAGAACTAATTCTGTTAAAGAAACTTTACTAGCAGCTGTTGTGATAAGTGTTTGAGTGAAAACTCTTAGCTGCTATTCCAAAACCATATTGCAAGTGCAATAATCTCATGTGAAAGTAAAATGAGAGCACATGACATTCAATTTAGAGTGTGAAGACTAATTAGCTTACTATCAATAACAGGAACACCTCAAACAGGATTCATTCTTTTTCAAATTAAATCTTACACACATCAACTTGAAAAAGAGGTATTAATCTACATTCAGACCACTTCATGTCATTTCTTGATAAATTTTTTTACTTATGCAAGAACACATGACTTTATTTTGTGGTTCTTCACTCATTATTTATACAAAATTGATATGAACATGAGAGTCTTACACATTTAACCCTTCTTTCAATAATCTTTACAAAAAATTCATGCAGTTAATTCGAAAATGAATATTTAAGCAATTTCACATCATTTATTACATTAAAAGTACAAGAAAATACATGACAGTGTGCCATATAGAAGAGGCAAATCTGTAAATTACACATTATCAATATCGAAAATTTTTAATTTTCTTTTTTAAATTGTAATTGTTTTTAATCAACAGGTCATCCTCGACATTTATTCAAAAGGAAAAATCTAGTACAAAGAGAGAGGGACACAAACCTTACCTCCCGATTAAGCAAATACATGATAGCAATTAAACTATATTAGAGTTTTAATTAATAAAAAAATTAAGCTATAAGAAAGACTACACCACTAAAGTACTAGTAATGGATATTTTTTCAAGTTGTCGCCTTAAAAGTAGTACATGGGGAAATCAAAATTGAGCCTCCAAATGTGAAAACTAGATATGCATTGCCAAACACTGGTTGAGATGGACTATTAGCAGGTACTCAATTAAAGGAGAAGGTGGAATCAGTTGAAGTCCAGTTATACCAAAGGTGGGCAAAGTTGCTGATGCAGAAGATCTGCCTGTTAATCCAAAGGTAGAACTGCTACAAGAAAATGAGTTACTAAAAGAAGCAAAAACAAAACTGGTGGATCCAGAAACAAGTGCAACACTTGAAGTAGACAAAGACGTAGCACTACAAAATGAGAGTAGCAGTTGAAGCAGATGAAGTGCCAGCAGCTCCACACATTAGGACAGCACTTGAAACAGGTGAAGTACCCGTAACTCCACTATTGGCATACTAGTGGAAGGAGATGAGGTCCTAGCAGATCCAAAACTAGGAACACTGTTACATGCAATGAGAGACCACTCATCCTAAGCTAAAGAACCAATAGGGTCTTCCCGTTTCTCTTTCTTCTCTATCTCGCTACCTGATATTTTTTATGTTACTTCATTTACAATCTATCATCATTCAGAACAAAAAAAGTCTCGTAAATCAAATTGCAACTAAGTAGATAAGAAAAGCAAAATGCAAGCTCTTTAGGATATAAGTAAAAGCTCAAAGCATCTTAATTAAGTTTATTGTTCCATCTTCAAAAGGTCAATATCCTAATCTAGTAGGAATAAAAATATTTTCCATGGAATTTGAATTTCTAATAGGGCTCTATCAAATAAAAATGCATTTAAAAGTGTGAAGGAGAATGAATTATGCAAATGGGAAAAAGGCATGCATTAAAATGAAAATGCTTTTTTAAAATGATACAAAGAACTCCTAAACAATAATGCAAAAGAAAAATTTTCACTTAATACAATAATTTTTTTTTGGCCTACCAAATGGAATAATAAAAAAGAAATAAGAATTTACCGGAGAGGATGTAACTCTACGTCATCAAAATTCATTTGAATGCATATATTTTTTGATTGAGGATGGGTTACAACCACCATTCTACCATTTGAGACACTTTTTTGCTGAGAAATACACTGGTTGTTGGAGGAGCATCAAAGAGGCAAATAAAGTTGATGGACCATCCACTTCAAATTTCTCTTGCTTTTCGGAAATTGATTCTCCAGTCTCATGCAACAATTTTCCAAATAAACTGTTCAAAATTCCATCATGAGCTACACCTAGAAATTTTGATGAAAATATGCTCAAAGCTTTTAAAGATTGTCCACGCAACTTGGATGGTAACAACGTCATAGGTTCTTTGTCTTCTATAGTAGCTATTTTAAGTTCTAGCACCTTATCCTTCTGTGGCGATACCATATTATCAAGTTGATGCAATATCTTCGAAGCTATCTCAATAGACTTAGAAGCTAAGGGCATGGTTTACCAAGAATATCAACGTTTTCATTTTTAGCCACCTACCTTTATATTTTTCCTTTGTTATACCAAAATACAAACTTTTGTGTTGAAGATGGCAATTGTTGTTCCTCTAAAATAGCCAAACTCCAACTCCTTTGAGATAACAAGTTAGGCTTTTGGTGAGTTCTACGTATAAGATCAAAAGAACCAATGCGATCCTCTAAAACTGCAGGCTCCTTTTCAAACCCTGGATGAACTAAAGAAGGCAATTAAGTTGGTATGTTAATCTTCAAACTACAAAAATTGAGTTGAACAGTTAATCTAGAATACCTTTGAACTAGAGGGTCCATTCAATCCAATGACCGAGCCAATGACAAACCACCATAGTTCCTATACTTAGGCTAGCACTCTACAAGAAAGGACATTGATATTAGCAACATAATCACCAAATCAAAGTAATGAAAACATTTCTATAATACCGATTTTGAAAGTAGCACTTTGGCAAATTCTTGAATATGGAGTTCTAGCCATCCTATATATTACAGATCTACCATGGGACCTTGGGGTTGTACAAACATTGTCTTGAACTCCTTTATATGCAATAGACTTTGGTACGAGCGATAGCATGGGTGATTTTGAATGGCCTAGCAAAATACTTAATGGTAGTTGTTGTTCCTCAGAAGCAACCAAACTCCAACTCCTTTTAGATGACAGTTAGGTTTTTAGGGAGTTCTACGTATAGGATCAAAAGAACTAATGCCATCCTCTAAAACTGCATGACTCCTTTTCAAACCCTAGATGAACTAGAAGGCAAATAAGTTGGTATGTTGAGCTTCAAACTAACAAAAATTGAGTTGAACGGGTTAATCCATAATACCTTTGAACCAAGGGGTCCACTTTGATCCAATGACTGATGAGCCAATGACAAACCACCATGTTCCCTATACTTGGGCTAGCACTCTATAAGAAAAGGACATTGATATTAGCAACATAATGACCAAATCAAAGTAATGAAAACATTTCTATAATACTGACTTTGAAAGTAGCACTTTGGCATATTCTTGAATATGGAGTTCTAACCATCCTATATCTTGCAAATCTACCATGGAACCTTCGGTTTGCATAGACATTATCATGAACCCCTTTATATGCAATAGACTTTAGCACAGATGATAGGTTGGGTGATTTTGAATGTCCTAGCAAAATGCTTAATGGGGTTGAATCTTCTCTCAAGAGTTGACTTCGCATGCTAGACCTACTTGTGGAGGCCTATGGCCCATATAAGCTTTTACAAGCTCTGCAAGTGATGTAGTATCCTCATCAAGCACCTGAAAACAATGTGGCCACTAAGGTTAAAGATAATTCCATGCTATTCCATACTCTATGAGCTATAACCATTACTAAATTTGCATTGGCTAAAATGAATAAGGGAACTCAAAATACATATGTATAGAAAAAAAGAAGACATACGCCAGTTAGTTTATCAAATCATTGCTAAATAAATCTTATATTTCAAGGATGAAGAGCATTAATCATAAGTAATACTATCCTCGTTTAAAAAGAAATTTCAATTAATATAAGCCACAGTTCTATAGAACAGGTTTCACTTCTCTTTTCACTATAAAAGTGCTACAAAACATGTGCTCCGTCTAGACGGGGTAATGTAGCAGTAGATGCCATTTAATAGTGTCCTTAAGAAAAAATCATTTGCCATTTAATAGTGTTCTCGAGAAAAAATCATGTGAAGGGGAACATTCATTTTAGTCGCTGTGGAAGCCATTTAATAGTACCTTAATTCTCAAGGCAAAAGCATGCAACACGAGCAATCTTTTTAGTAGTAGCTAATGGAACAAATAATTAAACAAATACGGATTATTTTTAGCAGAGCATACATTAGCACATAACTGCCATATTATCTTAGCATGAACTCAAGTTCATACTTTGCAAGGTAATTATCACACTAGCAAGATCATATTATTAGGTTCATTAACATTTAAGCTTTTGCCATTGAATCATTTTCAGAGCTGGTTACCCAAAAATCATCTCACCAGACATACACAGTTAACAAGAAAGGAAACTTACAGCAAGAACTACCCTTTGTTGCTTGTCCACAACTCCAGATCTCCCTCCGAATGAAAAATAAATCAACGAAGAGACAAATCAACAAAATATAAGGTACCTCATTGAAGAGTTTACTTTTAAATACAGAGAAAGCCACTAGTGAAAGAGACCATTTTACGAAAAAATAAATAAATTTCTACACTTTGACTCGATCCCAAATTAAAGTTTGGTTGTACATTTTGAGGGCTGGAAGTATATCAGATGCAATAATGACATTCACAGCAACACTTCACTTGCCTTTATGGGATCCTTTGATGACCTTTCTCATATATAGAATCCTAAATACTGTTATTCACTTGCTAGAGATTTAATGAAGCAAGTAAATTTGTATAAATTGTTGCTTTCAAATATCTCTGTTTCAAATTAGTTGTATGTGACTACTATAAAGACATATTTTGATCATGATAGATGTAAACGGTTCTTCACAAATAAACGTAGTATATATTGCTGTCAGAAAGATATATTAGAAAAAAGAAATTCTCCTCTTTAGTTAACTTTTTTCAAATTCCTTCTTTATATAAAAAGGAAGCTTCCTTTCTTCTCTCTCTCTCTATCTCTCTCTCTACCCCTTCGTCTCTTTCTCTCTAACTCAACCAAGAAACATAACATGAACCTATATTCTACACACTAACCAACTACTGAAATCCCTAGTAAAATCCACCGCACCACCACCACCACAAACCTAACGTTGCCCACATAAACACTCGAATACCCAGACCCTCTAATGCCAAACCCAACACCAAATAACATTTCCAACAACAACAACCATTGAGCCCAAGAACACACCAATCACCATCTTCAAAACTACCCATAAACAACTAACCCCAAACCCATGGATGCCGCCAACCTCCACCAAACCCATTCAAACAAGACTAAACCCAAACTTAAAACCAAAACCAACACCTGCAATCCTGATTGATGGAGAAAGAAGAAGACTCATGGCTTTGACCCTACCCGATTAGGTGCTTGAAAAGTTGTTGAGCTAGTTTATAAGGTCATACCCATGCCTTATTCTCATAAACTTGCTTGTGACAAATTAATGAAAAAAATAATAACATTTTCTAAAAAAAAAAACACAATTGCCATTAAATAATATGTATAATTTTATTATTGGATGATCAACTGCCTGAGGCAAATATAAAAAATAATTACCATCCTTTAATTTTTTTCTTTTTTAACATGAATGAGTGGATTCACTTAGTAGTAATTAATAGATGATAGATAGATATATAATAATAACATAAAAGCCCATTTTACGAACATTGAAAAAAGGAAAAAAAAAACTCTAACATACCTAATTTTTGTTGAGGAGTTTGGGTAAAACGTTTCCAAAACACTAAATCAAACAACTTATGGGCATCAGAAGTAAAAAGTGTTCGAGCTTGATCCATAGTCTTTCTTAACCAACCATTAGTGTTACTATCACGCGTAGTCGCCATTAGAAAAACAACTAAAGCTATATGTTTACTGATGGACCGAAACTGAAATAACCATGAAATTTCCCATTTATATTTCATATGTATGTTATAGAATTTATATATATGCTTTTGATATATGTTGAATGTAAATTGTGTTCATGATGCATTATGTGTTTTATTATTGTGTTAAATATTCAAATACTCTAGAATTTATTAAATATTTAGTTCATAAAATTTAAATTGTATTAACATGTAAGAATTATATTTGGAATGCATTAAAATGAGTAAATAGATCCATGCATATAAGCCTCATGGTAGCATAATTCTTATACCTTAAAGGAGCTAAAAAAAAAGGTTAATTAACTAAAGACAAATTTATTAATTAGCCTTTGATAAGTCATTAATTTCCCTTAATTCCTTATGCCTCAAAAGTCAAACCTTAAGATAATATCAACTTTAATATTGCAAAATTCGTGCACAAATTTCAAACCACCAAAACAAGCCTTCAAAAGTTTCAAAACCCTTTTTTCTTCTTCTCCAAAGCTCCCTCATTGATCTATATAGATAAGCCTCTCGTTTTCTACATTTTCCACCATCAAAAGCATGCTAGAGGATCACAAAATCAAGGTTTAAAGTTCTATTGGTAAGTATGTGTCTTATGTCTTCAAAATGTGCAAGTTTATTGTTTTTTTTAAGCAATAGACTTTAAGCTTAAATTGTGTTTGATGGCTTATATACCTTGTTGGTTGTATGAGGAGTGTTATGTTGCTATAGGAGTTAGTGGAATATGTAATATAAGGGATTGGAAGTGTTGAAAAATGCATATGGTTGATGACTAAGTGTTGGGTGTAGTAAGTTGGGGGTTGAAGTGTGATTTGTGAATGATGATTTTGGGATAGAGAGTTTGATGTTGTGAGTTGGAATTTATGTTGTTTGAATAATGTAATGATCATATAACAAGCTTTAGAAAGTTTGGATTAAGTTTGGGAATTCTTGGAAAATGAACAAGTTGTAATAAAACAGGGGAAAATAAAAATCATTTTCGTATAGGTTAGATTTTGAACGTACGCGGTATCTGGGTTTCTACGCCGCCGGCCTAGAGTGGTGTTGAAAGCCCACAGAATCAAATTTCTTAAGACCGACTGAACGCCGTCGGCTTTCGCTAGAAAAGTCAACCGGCGTTCATTCATTTATATTGTACGCCGGCCGCTGGGAATCAAAGCCGCCGGCGTACATGTCAAAGCTGCCCGCGTATCTGGGTAAGCGGACAGCTTAGACCTCTCTGGACGTTTTGAAAATTTTGGGTTTTGGATTCTACGCCGGCTCAAGGCAGCCGGCGTAGGAATGAAAGGCAGTCGGTGTACCCTTGAACGCTGCCAGCGTTGGCAGTATTAATTTTCAGAGTATCGAATACAGGCCTAAAGCCGCCGGCTTTGGCTGCCGGCGTATCCCCGGTGCTTTTGAATTTTAAAAACTTTTTTCAAAATTTTCCGAAGTTTGACATATGATCAATTACGTATTTGTTAAGTGTTCTATGATATAATAGGATGCTTAAATGCTTTATTATGACTTTGTATTAATTTATTTGAATTTCTTTGATTTATTTATATTTTCAATTAGTTAATTAGTGTTTGAACTAAGTGTGAGTTTGTAATTACTTCTTTTACAGTGAGTGATCCCCTTTCGGTTATTTCCATTGATTCTCGAGCTAGTACAGGTACGCAGTGACTTGCTTATATGCTTGTTAGGATAGGCATACTTAAATTTGATATAAGTTTTAAATGACTTAAGTATTGCTTGAATTGTTTGTGTTTTCACCGTTGAATCCGGTCCAAGGAGCGGTAACTTATCATGATGCAATGATATATTAGTATAGGCGCTTAGGCCAATAGTCATGATGCAATGACTAGGCTCGGTGGATAATCGATAGGAAATGTAGTAACTGAGCAACATTTACTTATTCTTGAAAAGAAATAGTATAATTTAATTCAATGTTTATGGGAACATGTGAATTAATTTATATTATGGATTGAGTTAAGTGAAGTCGGGCAACGGCTATATAACCTATATGAGATTATTCTTTTCAGTGTAACGTTATCTAGGAGATATAGATATTCGGGTTATCTATATCAACCCCCTGAGCGTCGTGAGCGTTACTCAGGATCCCCAGAATCCCATGGCTTGTTCCGAAGTTTGAATACTCCAATGATGATTTGATCACCGATTTCTAATGAAAGTTAAATAAAACATTAATGTTGCATTGCATTAGTTTAGGTATGACTGTCACTACGCTTTTGAGTGTTGTTGCTGTGTACTGGGCCTTTGGCTCACTGATACTATATTTCAGGTGATGATGATTGTTATGATGATATGGGCTATGGGTTGGATTGGGAGAAGTTTATGGATGAGTAGGGCAAGTAGGATCGAGTGCAAGTTGACAAGGAAGGAAAATTTTTGATCAAGTTGTTGGTTTAAATATTGTATTTTTGTATTTGAATAGAGGCTTGTTAGTTAAGCCTTGTTTGTATATAAAGACTTAAAGTCTATTTTTCTTGTTTTGTGAAACTCATATAAGTTTTGTTGTGTCATATGTTTGACACAAGATTGTAAATTATTTTCTTTAAAAGTTCTATATGAATGGATTACTCAAGTGAGTAATCCATGTGTAAAAGTCTTTATATCAAGTTATAGTGAGATTAAACAAACAATTCACATAAATTGTTAGATTTAGGACAACCTTTCATATAATATGAAAATATTATATGTGGTTGGAGACTTGACTTGCTAAATCTTAAGGATTGGTGGGTTGGGTCTTTACAGAAACTATACGATAATTAAAGATAAAATGGAAATAGGTTCAATTTTGTACAATTAATAGAATATGATATTCCATGTGTTTTCTTATTCGAAAAATAAAGACATACATATATAAGAAAGTAAAAAGAATTACTTAGGTAATAAGTCAAGTTAATGGCAACAAAAAAAAGAAAAAAGTGAGAGGTCAAGTCCTAAATTAGGTTCACAAAAGGAAACTAACAAAATATCAAAATAACATAAAGGAAAACTAACAAAGATACCAAAAAAACAAAAAATAATAAAAACCCCATAAAAAATTACAAATATGCCACTATCACGTTTACTCTTCTTGCTCCAAAAACGGTGAGTAATTTTTTTTTCTAAATTAAAGTCTATTTTTTTTTTTTTTATAATTTGTAATTTTGGAAGTGTTTTCTATTTCATACATTTCCATTATTACCTTTTCATATTATATATTGTTATTATTCATGAAATATTATCTTTTCATATTTATACCTTTAGTCTTTTATACCTTAAATTATGCAATTCTTTTTATATGGTTTTATTACATTTTATGAAAAGTCATATCATGTTAACTCTTTCACTGATTAACATATAAAACAAAATAAAAATTTATGGGTAATACAACCTTAATGTATACAATTTAAAAAAAATATAAATGTGATCAATTATATTATAATATATAATTTCAAAAGTTTTTTTGCTATTATATCTCTTTGATGTTTACTTTTCATATCTTAAGTTTATTTTATGAAAAGCTATTGATATTAAAACATTTGTATAAATTAAAATATATATTATATACTGATATATTCTCCAATACATTTATATTAATATATATTAATGTACAAATTCTTCCTATCTGATACATTTTTGTTGTTATATTTCGTTGTTATACTTTTCAATGTCACCTTGTCTTATTAAGATTAATGTAAAAAATGGTAAATGAATTTTTTCAAAAAATTCAATCAGGTATCTGAATTTTGGTTTTGAATAATTTGATATACAAACTCTTTCAAAAAGTTTAATAAAGTACCTCAAGTTTAGTTTTGAATAATTTAGTACATGAAGTAAGTTTTCATGTATATTTTCCTACTCATAACTTACTTCAATACCAAATTATTTAAAACCAAATTTCAGTTAGGAAAAATGTACACAAAAAGTTGCTTGAGGTACTAAATTATTTAAAATCAAACTTTAGGTATATGATTGAATTTTTTGCCAAAGTTCATGTACTATTTTTGATATTATCCCTTATTATTATTATTATTATTCATTAAATATTAAGTTTCTTCAATGTTACATTTTCATATCATACTTTTTTTTTTTTTTTTGATGATTACAACTAGGAGGAGAGATTTGAATATGGGATTCCTCACCTAACATACCGGACTTAGTGTTATCCATTGGCTATTATATCTTTCTAATATTACGTTTTTGTATTGTCACAATTTTATAAAATTTTACTTTTTCATATTGGTACATTTTTCAATATCTAATTATAATATATAATTTTGCAACCTTTTTTCAATCTTGCACTTTTTTCATTATTACCTTATAGTAGACCTTTATATATATATATATATATATATATCATGGTCACAATTAATAAAATTTACTTTTTTCGTATTGGTAACTTTTCCATTGTATACCTCTTCATGTTATTATTTCGACACTTCTATCTCCCCTTTGAACGAATGATCTAGTAATTCGTTAATCATTAAAATAAATATAGTAAGTGATATACTAAGTATTTTAATAGTGCAGTCATGGTTGGTTATGAATATGAGCTATTAAATAACCGATGGTATAAGGTCCCATCAAAAAACACTTGGGACAATAGAACTTTTCCATTTGTTGGTATTATAGCTTTCTAATATCATGTGTTTGTGTTGTTATACTTTTATGAATTTTACCTTTTCACCATTACCTTTTCATATTGCTACATTTTTCCCTAAATTCACATCTAACTTCCAATATATATGCTGCATAACTATAATATTTGTGAGTTATAATAATTATTTATCTTTTATAACATATGATCTACAAGTTTTTTTAATGCTATCACACCTCTTCAATATTATATTTTCATATCCTTGCATATCATATTCTTAAAGATATATATTTTTTAAGTAATGAAAAGTTAAGATGGAATAAAAGTTAAAGTGTTGCTAATGAGAAAATAAAAATAATAAAAGCTTTTTAGAAAAATAATAATAGTTAAGAATCATGTTTGGTGTAAACTTATGGATGCTGGAAAAAAAAAAGGATATTAATTGTTAGCGATTCGTCTCCTTATTATTTTTATTTTTTACCATTACAAGGAGATTAAGTAAGAATCACCATGCTATAATACTTTTTTTCGGTGGTTACATTAAACATTGCCACTAGGGCGATTACAATGCTTCATGTAGGGAATCAAACTCGGTACTTCATCGACAAAAAAAAAAAATTTGGTACTTCACTCATGAGGACGTGTATCGGATGCTATAGGCTACAATGACATTAGCAATATATTAAATTACTGTGACCTTTTATTATTTGACAAATATATTATATATGCAAAATACTACTTATAAGAAGTGGTGAATTTTATATATGTAAATAAAATAATGAACTTTCGGTATTTAATGTTACTAGCGAACGACATGCTTATGATACGTGTATAAAAATTAAATATGTCGATGCAATATAATTTAAAACATAATAAAGTTAATAAATCAAATTGTATATTTGACTAATGGTGTGATGAATGTAAAATTATTAAATTTTACACCATCTAAAATAAAATATTTTGACATTTATATGATGTAATTAGTTGCACATGTTATTCATGAAAGCAAAGACTAATTTGACAAAAGAATTCATTAACATATTTCACTCTCTCATATTTCCACATTGCATCTTTATGCACACATAATGTTTTACACACACCACCCCCCCACCCTCCCCCCTTTTTTTTTCCAAAGTGTACGTAATTTCTTCAAAACATGAATACTTATAAGTTGCCTATTAAATAAAATTAAAAAATATCGAAATTACAAAGATTAGTACAAAAATTATGCTATCCTAAAGTTTTGATTAGAAACTTATACATCATTGATATTAATGAATATATAAACTGTTAAACATAAAGTCAAAATATGAAATATTATCTTATTGCAAAACAACTTATTAATGTTTTGTAATGTAAAAGCACAAGGTCTAATTGGTTTTGTACTCTAAAATTTAATTTTTCATTAATAAATTCATTCAATAACTGCTTTTAAATCGTGTCTTCCATTTCAAATAATCTAATAAATTAGTAAATTTTAATTATTTTAACATGTTTTGTTTTTCTTCATGGTATATAGTACCTTTAGATCTAAACATTGGATTCTAACATAAAATGATTGAAAAAGTGGCAAAAGGTTTATAAATATTATAATTATAGTTCTTATTTTAATATATTTATGTGTGAACTTTTTATTTAAGCTACAAAAATAGTAGTTACATGTCTATTAAGTGCATATATAACCGTAATATATCTAGATGTTGTAACAACAAAGATATGTTTCAATCCATATAAAAATGGAACTTCTACGATTTTGTCGTTCCATTACTAATATCAAAATTAAATTGATTATAAAAGAAATAAGTGTAAAAAATTTAATATTCAATCATAGTTGAAATAATTTTTGACCAATTATTGGTGTAATGGGACCCATCACGTTGTAACTGCCACGAGATTGCAGAATTTTTTGTATAAAAAATTAATTTTAAATCAAAAGTAAATGCTTATTGTCATCTATATATTTTTTTGGTGATTACAATCAGGGAGGGGATTCAAATCTAGGACCTCTCACTTGAGAAACTAGGCTTGATACAACTGGGCCATAAGGCCATTGGCTATTGTCATGTAGATCAATTGGCTATATTTTTAAGTGTATAAAAAGTATATTTATCATTTACATTAGGAGATATTAAGTTATTTATTTTATGAAACTTTCTCTGTTTTAATTGTTTAATTACATAGTCATTTTATAATTCACATATCTTCTAAAATGATAGCAATTAATGAGCTATTAAAATTCATTCATTATTGTAACTTGAATTATATGAAAATTTTCTTAGTGCATCATAGTTTTTTTTTTTCATATTGTTTAATTCATAGTTATCTCCAGTCCTATCAATGAGATCATCCAGTCAACCATCTAACCATTAAAATAAATATAGTAATTAGAATACTAACTATTTTTAGTGATTCGATCACAATTGGATATGTCTGAGGAGTCGGATAATAATGGGATCAGTCCCACAAAAAATAATGATGGGACAATAGATTCCCCATTTTATAATTCATATGCCTTCTGAAATGATAGCAACTAATGAGCTATTAAATTTCATTATGCAACTTAAATTGTGTGAAAATTTTCTTAATGCATCATAGTATTGTTCATATTGCTAAAATTATTTGGCACCATATTAAAATAATGCATTCTCGATTTCCATAGTTAATAAAAATATTTTGGGTTAACTATAAAAACATAACCTATATTTTAACCAATTTGTAAACACATGACTTATGTTATTTTTTTTACAAATAGGTGACCCAAGTTTTATACAAATATATTAATATTATTTAATAATTTTAGAATGACAAATGTCAATATTTTACTGGTCATAAAAATTAATTTCACATTTTTTCAATTTCTTCTTTTTTTTAAAAATAATTTTTAATACTCTATGTATTTAATTTATTTAGTAATATTTTTATTAAATTAATTTTTTTAGACCAATAAGACTAACATATCCCTTTAATAGTAATTAATTATAATGATACTTTTGTATGAAACTCGAGTAATTTATTTGTTTTTTTTTTTTTTTGCCATTGTAATGGGAAAGGGGAAATTCCAACCTGATACCTCTCACTTGAGAGATTCAAGAAGATGACACTAGCTTATAATGCCATCAACAAATAAAAACCATAATCAGTAACATGTAGAATTGGTGATGAAATGATTGATTCTAATCATGAACGAAAAGTGTTAAATAGCATTCAAATATAGAAAATAATTATTAGGAATTAGTTTTTTTTTCTCCTTAATAATTTTCTCATATATTATAACAATACAAGTTTTGTCTAATCTTTCTTATATAAGGATTAAAATCCTATAGACCTATAGTTTTAAGTAATAGCAACATCATTTCATAATGATATCATTAGCAAATTTTCAAACTTCAATGAAGGAGTTTACTTAAGCATCCATAATTAATTTTATTTTCATTTATTGATAATTAAACTAATCAACAAAGATCACTAAATTTTAAAGATTGCATATTTTCTATAATACACAAGTAAATAATATATAAAGAAGGAGAAAAGTGTCCATTGGTATAAATTATAAAGTTAAAATTGTCAACAAAGTCTAATTTTAGTGAAAATTTGATCACATGATAGACACATGACGGAAGATGAAAAGTCACAAATCCTTATATATTCTTTCTTTTTTTTTTCTTCTACAACAAAAACCTAAACCTAGCAGACATCCTCTGAAGTGTTCCTAAATGTTAAGAGAAATCGGTATTCAAAATCAGGTAATGGAATCATCGAATTTGTTCTAGTTTCATAGATTTATCAAAGTTCTTAGGGTCTTATATATTATCTTAAAGGAGAATTGGAGAAACGGTTCTAATTTTCTTGAAGATCTGAAGAACAGGTGTTTAAGGAAAATCGAGAATCAGATCAGGTAATTGAATAACCATTTTTCCTTTAAGATAAATAATTTTATAGTTGCTTAGAGTTTTCTATTGTTTGAAGGGAGATTAGAGAAAACCCTGATTATCTATAGATCTGGTTTTCGTGTTAAAAGGATTTAGAATTGAATTTAGGTAAATATTTTAAAGTTTTAATCTTTATGATTTTATAAAAATGGTAGTTGTTGATTTCTGGTATATATGGAGTTGAACGAAATTCTAAGGTTTGGAGAAGTGGTTGAGGAGATTTGTTCAATTGAAGGATTTTGTGTTGTGATTAAGGAAAAAGGTGTAGATTTCATATTATGTTAAAATTTGGGTTTTAGATATGAATGGATTTAGGTTTATTTGATTAGATGTATTTTGAATTTTATTTGTTCATGATATCAAGTTCTGTTGAATTAAGAGTTGTGTTATAAAAATAGATTTGGGTGATTTAGAGTAGTATTCATGGAATTTGATACAGGTATGACCTTACCTGGTTTGTTGTTTGTGCTTGTAGGTTTAGATCTGTTTGTTGTATGTGTTGGGATTCCAAGGGTTTAAAATTTTTATAAAGATCAAATCTTTTTGCAGCGGAATCAAAAGAAAACCCTAACCCAGTATCCATGTGTATCGATTAGATCAGAACAAGATAAAGATTTCAGATCCATACCTTTTTGGTACTTTTTCAAATCTGGAAATTCGGATCTGAGATGTTGCAAACGCAAACACCCTCTACGGTATCCACACGAATGAATGCTCCTTAAAGATCCTCTGTGTGCTAGCACAATCTAGAACACCTTCTAGATTCGAACGGGATTAAACTTTCTAATCACGACTCTCGTGTTATTTGCTTTAGGGTTTACAGTGTTTCACTGCAGTCTAATGTGACAGCATGTGTTGTCTAACCCTAAAGACAAACCCTTATGTTCTATTTATAATGTCATTCAATAATGACATTTTTACCCTTAATCTAATTGAAAACCAATAGCAGAAGCATATGGAATCCTACTCATGTGTTCACGCTCCTCCTTCTAAGCAGGACATTGAGTCTTACTCAATTTAATTCCATGTGACATTGGGAGAAATCCTCTTTTAGATTTTTCCATACTAAATCCTTTTAGTACTTTGTCAATGTATGCACTCTAACTTAGGCTAATGCTCCTTCTAGATCTATCTCAATAGATCTTAATGCCTAGAATATAGGCAGCTTCACCTAAGTCCTTCATTGAGAAACAATTTCCTAATCATGTCTTGACATTTTGTAATGTAGGAATATCGTTTCCAATGAACTATATGTCGTTTACATAAAACACTAAGAAAACTATTGCGCTCCCACTAACTTTCTTGTAAACACAAGATTCATATTCATTCTTGATGAAATCAAACTGTTTGATTGCATCATCAAGACGAAGATTCCAACTCCGAGATGCTTGCTTCAATCCATAAATGGATCTTTGAAGCTTGCAAACCCTATGTGAATTCCCTAGATTATCAAAACCCTCCGGTTGTGTCATGTACACATCCTCAATGATGTTTCCATTCAAGAAGGCTGTTTTGACATCCATTTGCCATATCTCGTAGTCATAATACGTAGCTATAACAAGAAGAATTCTCACAAACTAAAGCATGACTACAAGTGAAAAGGTTTCATCATAGTCTATACTATGAGTTTGCTTAAAACCTTTTGCAACTAGTCGTGCTTAGTAGGTATGCACTTTGCTATCCATGTCAGTTTTGTTCTTAAAAACCCATCTACACCCAATAGTCTTAACACCATCAGGTGGATCAATCAAAGTCTAAACTTGATTATCGTACATGGATTGCATTTCTAATTTCATGGTTGATAACCATTTCTCAGAGTCAGGGCCCTCCATCGCTTCCTGGTAAGATGTGGGCTCATCTTGATCTATGAGTATAACATCACAATTGTCAGTGTTGAGAAATCCATATTTCTCAAGCTCATGATAAATCCTACCAGACCTACCCGGGCCTTTAGCTAGTGGTTCAGGCTCAGCAACTACTTGCAAGTCTGATTGAACATCCATCATGGGTGCTATGTTAGTTTGTGGTTCTCGAACTTCTTCGAGTTATATTTTACTCCCACTGGTTTCTTTAGAGACAAATTCTCTTTCTAGAAAGTAACCATTACGAGCAACAAACACTTTGTTCTCAAATCGGTTTTAGAAGTAATATCCTTTTTTGTTTCTTTTGGATATCCCACAAACAACCATATATTAGATTTGGGTGCGAGCTTGTCAGACACTTGACGTTTGACATATGCATCACAGCCCAATATCTTTAAAAAGACAAACTGGGACGTTTCCCATTCCATAACTCATATGGTGTCATTTCAACCGATTTTGATGGAACCTCGTTCAATATAGACGCAACAGTTTCTAGGGCATACCCCAAAAAGAATATTGGAAGATCTGTCTGACTTATCATTGATCGAACCATATCTAATAAGGTTCAATTTCTCCATTTAGAAACACCAGTCCATTATGGTATTCTTGGAGGAGTTAATTGTGAGATTATCTCATAATCCCTAAGATAGTCAGAAAAATCTTGGATTAAATAACCTCTTCTAGCAGGTGAACTCAATGGTCTGCATACATCTGTATGTATGAGACTCAACAAGTCAGTAGCTCTCTCACTTTGTCCAGTAAAAGGAGTTTTTGTCATCTTACCCATTAAAAAGATTCTCATGATTCATATGATTCAAAATCAAATGAATCTAAAAACTCATCTTGATGAAGTTTTGATATGTGTTTCTTTTTAATGTGTCCTAAATGACAATTCCAGAAGTAAGTCGGATTTGAATCTTTTGGTATTTATATTATAAATGGACTTATTATCAGATTCATCAAAGTTTAGAACATGGAGACCATTCATTAAATGACTAAATCATAAAAGATGTCTCCATAATGGATGCAGATTGTATTATTCTCAATAACAAATCTAAAACCATCAATGTCCAAACATGAAACTGAAATAACATTGCTACTCATAGCAGGCACATAGTAACAGTTACTTAAAATAAGTCCAGAAGGCAAAGCTAATTCAAAATTTCCTACAGCTAATACAACAACTTTTGCTCCATTAGCCACACGTAGGTCCACTTCGCCTTTTGCCAATTTTCTACTTTGCTTAAGACCCTACACATTTACACAAATGTGAGAGCTATATCTGGTATCTAATACCCTTGATATATAAGTAGATAAATTGACATGTATAACATAAATACTTGAAGAAATAGTCTCACTATCCTTTTTCCTTTTCAGATCTTCCAAAGATAGTTTGCAATTCCTCTTCCAATGACCTGGTTCATTGCAGAAGAAGCAAACCCCTTCCTTTGGTGGTTTAACCTTAGGCTGGGTTTTGAGCCCTTTAGCTTTGGTCCGACCTTTTAGCTTTGCCCTTACCCCTACCATTGGCTTTTCTCTTCTTGCCCTATCCCTTTTGAACCAACACAATTCAATACTTGTGTGATCACAAATCTCTCATGCCTTGCCTATTGTTGGAACATTTCCTAAAGGTGTATGATCATATCGTATGCCTCCATGTCTTCCATTTGCTTCCGAAGCTCAGGATTCATAGTGGCAAGCATGATGCAAGTGACATTCAAAGAGTCTACAACTCTTAGAGCATCAGCAACAAGTTCATTAGGGATTGGTTCATTTAATTTCCTTTCATGCTTAAACAATTCTTAAGTTTACGGTACCCAATCAAGGAAATTTGTGGTATTCAGATTATCTTTTCAAGAATCGATCGCAAGGTTATGTTGTTTGTTGTCATGATCTATATACAGAGGCATGCAAAGTTAATTATCTTTATATAAGTCATTTTACATACTTCTACTATTTTATCAAATTAATAACCCTTCAATATTAATTCGGAAAACAAATTTTCTTAGTAGAATAAGATCCATATTTCACCAAATATTGAGTCAGCTTTGGCATGACGCTCAAAATTTAGTTATTTAGGTAGGAAACCCTTTTCCAATTACATCACATGTAACTCTTGTTATGGGATTGACATCACATGTCCCGGCCAAATAATCCCATTTAATGCCATAGGCCCAAAACCGTTTTGATAGCCTATTTAAGCCTAACCATTACAACATGTGAATATCACTATTATTCACCTTGCCTTACTAAGATAATCTATTGCACCCTGCTTTGGCAGAACCTACAATTGGACGATCAAAGCCTTGACAAGTGTCGAACCATGGAAGGCATTTTATGACTTAATATTATGTGAGGGATTTTAAAATATGATATGTCATATTCATGTCTTCATGACATCTTCATGTCTTCATTACAATAATGAATAGATACAAAAGATTCCTACTAGCACATTCAAAAAAAAAAAAAAAAATATAACTCAAAACACTCATAAGCATATTATGTAGTTTGTATAATAAATTTGTGCTTAACTAATTATATTGTTCTTTTGTAAGGGATTAAAGGGCATCGCCCCCTGCGGGGTTCTGGGGCAGCGCCCCAAACGGTGGTCCCGCTAAAATTGTTTCCAAAAATTTTCATGAAAATCCTTTCTTAAAACTAAAAAATTGTTCAACAATTAAACAATTTGTTTTAAAACAACCCAGATCTGTTCAACAATTGAACCATATCATATATGTAAAAGACCCCAAGAAACATCTAATTCGTAATTCAGAACTGTTCAGGATTTATAAATACAACCGCAGATCAAAGGAATAAAACAGATCCAATCTATCTGCTACAGTTTAAAAATCGGAATTCCAAATCTGAGTAAAACAAATATATGCTTGTTTCATTTATTTTTTTATCGTCCAATTGAATCAGACGCATGCTAGCAAACAAACCAAAAAAAAAAAACTTCAACGTCCAGTTTCACAAAACGGACACGCTGTTCCTTTTTTTTTTTTAATTAAATATCAATTGGATGATCAAATCATCTCACGCGCAAACTGATATCCAATTCTCATCGGACGAACTCAGATGCACAAACATACAGCAGCTTCAATTGGAATTACAATAAGACCCAATTACAGACGTGTGGTGGCATAGATCTGATTCCGTGACATGCGCCAGACGCATGAGCAGACATAAAAACAATTACGCCAAGAGACTAGTTCCGACATGCCATCAGACTTGTTCGTCGTCTTTTTTTTTTTTTAATTAAATCAGAAATCCTAATCCACTTGAGACAAAAGCAGATTAAAAATTTGCAATTCACCACTAGTCCGTAGCAAACAGGAACAGACGCAACATGGGATCCGCAATTCATTTGTTTAATATTTTAATAAAAATCAAAATCCAATTCTGATGCAGATAGTGTGGCGTGTCTGTTTTTCAATTCTGTTCGTGGCGTTTTTTTTTTTTTAAATATAAACTTATTTAGAAAAACCCAAAATTCTATTGTAATCAAATTACAATAAAATTACAAATCCACATTTGTATTGGTTTAGTTCTCATAAACTCAAATTGATTTCATAATCAACATATAAAATCAAATTTCATAGCATCACATGCAGATCATAAAAACAAATTTCAATCTAATCGAAGACACAAGTGGCTCTGATACCACTGTTGGGATTCCAAGGGTTTAAAATTTTTATAAAGATCAAATCTTTTTGCAGCGGAATCAAAAGAAAACCCTAACCCAACCCAGTATCCATGTGTATCGATTAGATCAGAACAAGATAAAGATTTCAGATCCATACCTTTTTGGTACTTTTTCAAATCTGGAAATTCGGATCTGAGATGTTGCAAACGCAAACACCCTCTACGGTATCCACACGAATGAATGCTCCTTAAAGATCCTCTGTGTGCTAGCACAATCTAGAACACCTTCTAGATTCGAACGGGATTAAACTTTCTAATCACGACTCTCGTGTTATTTGCTTTAGGGTTTACAGTGTTTCACTGCAGTCTAATGTGACAGCATGTGTTGTCTAACCCTAAAGACAAACCCTTATGTTCTATTTATAATGTCATTCAATAATGACATTTTTACCCCTTAATCTAATTAGGGATAATAATTATATTATAATTTATTAAATAAATTATAAGATAATTAACGAACATAAGAATCCCTAATCTAATTAGGGAACATAAAACTATTTGGCCTAGGGTATAATTACCAACAGTATGTGTGTAGGATTAGAGTGTCAAATTAATTTAATTATATATAACATATAAAATTGATTTGTTGCTTGTGTTTGGCTTTTGTTAGTAAAGATCACACAGAGTGTGATACTAACGAGGTATTCTAATGATCTATGTGTGAGGTTGTCCTAAGTAAACTCGTGCATAGAAATTATTCCGATAGATTAGGTTTTTTGCGGAGGTCACGGTGTATGGATGATTCTCTAACACCGATATATGTATAATTATCTATTTTTATATTTTGATTGTTTTTCAGGAGTCATGAGATACTCTAGGTTTGGAATCATAGTACTATAGTTCTAAACTGTGTTGTTTGCTAGTTAATTAAAGATAATAAACTGTGTTGGTTGCATTAGGATTAGTTGCATGAAAATATGTATATGTTGTGTGGCATTTGCATTTTGTATGTAGTTTGGCGTACTGGACGTTTTCGCTCATTCTTTTATCATTTTCAAGAGCAGGTGAGATCCTATTATGTTTGACATATTAGGATATGACATTTATGTGGATGAGGGGGAAGACGCTAGTGGAATGGACTATCCTGCTGACATTTAAGATGTTATAGATCTTAAAGATAGACTTGGAAGATGAGATAAAATTTTGAAAGTTTTCCTTTTTTTCAAACTTTGATATTGTTATGGACCATTAGTTCTATTTGAGTTTAAGGACTATTAGTAATGTTGGTTCTTGTTTATGCTAATAAAGTATTTTCTTTAAAGGAATTATTTATGATATAACTTAAATATGTATCCTTTATGAGAGTTTATAAAGTTTTGTATTCTGTATACTTGTGGTTTAGAAATTTTAGCCTTGACGTGTTCTTATGAAGAGAATGACACGTTGTAAACCCCGGGAATTTTTGACATTAGTGTCCGACTTCATAATAAATTATATAAACTAGATAATAGATTTAGACTTTGATTGAAGTCTGATAATAGGATAATATCTAGATTTTTGGATAGATGAAAGATTTAGGAACCGAATAAAGAGTTCTTTAACCCTAGTTAATACCGAAAACGAGATATTGTATCTGGAATAACTAATTCGAGATATGATCTAAAATCTAAGACCCGAAAACCTAGTATACCAATAGATTTAAATAGAAAATGTGAATATAAAGATTAAATGATTGTTTTGATCCCGATAATGATTCAAGACTAGAATAACGAGTGGTAATGAGTTTATATTTAGACTTAAACCCTAATTTTGAGATTCTTAGTTAAATTTAAAAGCTACTAATAAGAATTTATGTTCAGTATCAAAACTAGAGATATAAACATAGTTTAATTTCTGTATGAAGCCCAATACTGTATAAATGATCATATACGCTTATAACTAGAAAACGATGATTCAAAAATGAACTGTCAAGATTTTAAATACACAACGAAAATATAAACTGACAAATAACTCAAAATCTAAACTTCAAATAAATAATCGGATCACGCTTTTGTTCTAAACCGAGTTTTCTTAAGCTATCGGAGCCTGAAACAAAAATTGACCCGAAAAGCTTAAGAAATCCAAATCGCGGGAGATAAAATTATACGAATAATTAGTTACGTATATATAACCTAAATTTGTATTATATGAAAATCTAAGTGTTTTGTATAAATTTATAAGCATATTTTTGTACAAAAACTTCCAAATACTAGCCAATATATATCTGTATAACCCATATAATTGACTCAAGATTTAATTAGAATATTAAATTAATATATATATATATGTGTGTGTGTTTTGGGCGGCTGTTTTCGGTGGAAAGAATTTGGAGGGAAGAAGGAGCCGAAACTTCTCAATAATCAACCTAAATTGTCAACAAAAGCAACCCAAGGACAAATCATGAAATGCCACCTCAACCTAACAATAAATGCATGGAAAATAACAGCTAAAAGAGATCAAATTCGGAGGAGAAACAGCAGCCGAAGTCCTCCTTCTCTCTTCTATATATATGAGTTTAAAGCCATTAATGAAGGCACAAACAAACTCCATCAACTCTTAAAGTTCCCAGTCTGAAAATACTTCCAAAAGACAAACAAAACAAGCTGAAAACAAAGAACGAACAGATTAAAACACTCACGATCGGATTGAAAGAAAAACAAGCCAAAAACCCTCAAAAAACGAGCTCAAAGGTAAGTAGACTTGGTTTAAAGGATTTTCGTTCGAAGATATGATTTGTAACTGACTTAAAATCATCTTAGGAACTTCTTAAACACAAACACAAGCTTCGGATTGCATTCAAAGAGCTCCAACGAGGTAAAATTTCAAAACCCTAGCCTTATGTTTCAAAGAATCGAAACCTGTGTATTTATGTGTTTAAACGTGTTAAAAGTTGTTATATATCCTTATATATGATGTATAAATTCTTAGAAGTAGTTTAAGTAAGTTTTTAACGTATAAAAATCAAAGAAAAAGAATCGAACCGAGGAAGAAGATAATGAACAGTGCAACGCTGCCTCAAGGCCGGCAGTGTAAACGATGTACGCCGGCGGCTTACATGGATAGGCCGGCAGCGTATAGGCGGCTTACACTCAAATAGAGGCTACGTAAAATAATTTTCACTTAAAATTCGACGTAAGCCGGCTACCTGGAGATCTACGCCGGCGGCGTAGGACCGGCGTACGTTGTAAGCTGGCAGCTTTCAACACCGGTGCTTTCCATACGAAAATTTTCTTCAAAATGATTTTACACCGGCACCTAGGGATTTAGGCCGGTGGCCTTGAGCAGGCTTACAGCCAAATTTTTCCGACGAAAGCTTTTCTGACCTAATCCAAATTTATATATATATATATATATTATATCTCCCAAGTATGTATAGGTTATATAAATATGTATTAGATATTAACTATAATACTAGTATTTAAGTTCGTTAGAATTAATATCTAATAATTTTTGAAACCCTAGAATTAAGAAAACATTTAGTATTAATTAAAGTAATGACTAGTCAAATGTTTGTTCTAATCGGATAAAATATATAAGAATGGAAATTGAAATAAGTTAAATTCCTGAGTAATATGACTTCTAAAATAACCAAACAATTATGTGAGATTAAATAGGAAAAACCCGACAATACTAAGTATTAATATTGAATCTAGGACACTAATCACGTATAGGGATTTAGCTAGATGATATTGATGAATACTTTGTTTTAAATAGGTGAATTTGACTCATTAGAAGATCTACCAGTGGACTACTACGACTAAGTTGGTATGAGCAGGTGAGTAATTCAGTCATATTGTGCTAATTGTGATTGTAAATAGTTGAATATGTAATGCAAGATAAACAAATGAGTGTTTGTTGAAAGTATGATATGGTCTGATTGTATGATTGCTAAAATATCTTTATACAAGTGATAACTCAGTGGTTGGTGTTGTGTAATAGTATATTGATGATTGTGTGTAATGTATGGTCACCCCGAATTTGATTAAGAATTATGGACTTAACCAAATAATATGGACATGCATTGCACGAATTGCATTATTGCATATATGGTTGTGACAGCCTGCTACGTATTAATATTTCGGATCTCTGTTTTTGCTTGGTTGATCCAATGTGTGAGTCTTCCAAGGTTCTCTTTGGTCTGGCGGTCCTATGAGGAACTAAAAGGCACCGAAGAACGTCGCCCGTAGAATCGCTTTGAAATGATTAATACTTAGGGAGTTTCTAAGGGGATTGCAGGAGATGGTTTGTGGAAGCCACTATATTCAAAGTGATAACATTAAAATGAGAAATCGTTGATTCTCCTGTGTACTTAGTCTCTCCTGGGCAGGTGGGTCATTGAGTTTTGTTCTTCAACCCATTAAAAAGAGGGCGTAAATCTTTTTCCTGTTTGGATTCTAGATCATCCAAACTTGTATCTGTGCATACGGTTGAGTGCTTGCATTGCATATGATTGGTTAATGACTTGTGTGATGTATGGTATGTCTGGTTATTCACTGAGCTGTGGTTTCGCTCATACTCCTACAGTCTTTTCAGGTTCACTTTACGTCCCTGGTTAGTTACATCCAGGAATATGGCTCCGGTAAGGGCTTTAAAGCTAGAAGTCTACAGATCTGTTTTAGTTGATGGTTATGTACTATTAGAATAGATTATTTAGTTGTATACTTCAACTGAGATATATGGTTTGTAATAGTTTGTAATGGTTATTCACTAAATCATTTCTCTCATATATTTGTTATTTCTTATCAAGCAACTTAAAAGATCCTATTGATTTAAAAACCTGTCATTCTCTGAAGGTAATCTGGTGATAATATTCAAGTGTAACTTGTTTATTACTACTAGGGTACCCTGGGGGCGTGACACACGTGACGGGTTATAATATCCTTATTTCAGGGCATTACATTTTCTTTGTCCTCACACAATTCTATGTAATGGTTTTACGTTGCATCATTAATGCATAGGGTAACTTTTTTCTTCTTCCCTTGCATCAATTATGTAAATGATGCAAGAGTAAAATATATAAACTTAATTAGCATATTTATTATGTAAAGCTCATTTAATATAAATAACTATTAATGAAATTTACTTTAGGAAAAAAATTAAAAGGAAAAAAATAGACCAAAAATTTCATTAATATGAATGCATGGTTTATTAATTATTTCAAAAGGTCTAATTTCAAATTTGAACGGATTGTACTCATAAATATTGCATAGAATAATCTGATAGGATTTTATCGTAAACATTAATAGATAAATTTTAGAAAAAATAATAGAAATGTGCTTATGTAATTTAGTATAAAAGTTAGATATTTTTTATAACATTACTAAGAGCGATAATTTAAAGCTTGAATATACTTTAATCCCTCCCATTCACTCCCCCTTTTAATCATTCCTTCTTAATTCTCATATACCAAACATAAAAGGTGAAGCCAGTGAGGATGCTCTTAGAGCATCCACATTTCTTATAGGCCTAGATGCCTAAGTTGCCAAATGAGGACCTTTCCTTTTAAAAGGCCTTATCATTTTTATCTTTAGACCATTTACATAAGGTCTTTTATAACATCCACATCTCGAAGGTTTTAGGACATTGCATCATTAGTTTTCTAAAGAACCTTTTATTCTAAGATTATCACATGAGATCTTTTGTAATTTTTTGAAATTTTGTGGGTTCCATGCACTTTTTACATGATACCCTAAATTAATTTTAAAGCAATGTTAATATAATATTAATTCAATGACTTTATTATCAATAAATTATATGAAAATGGAAAAAATAGTATAATTTAACAACTGATCTATCAATGTTATATATAGGCAATTTAAATTCAATAATTTTTTCAATACAATTACTAGAATATGCAATGAAATTGAAAAAAAAAAAGAATTTGCAACGATTAGAAATTGAAAAAAATGGAATATCTAACTCTCCATCACATGAAAGTTGAAAAAAAAAGTATAATAACCTACTTTTAAGGTGCAATGGTCTTTGTGGATCCTTTAAAAGGTTTAAAGAAACTTTTTCTATTTCATGAACTTTAAAAAATATCACCATCATACTCACTTCAAAAAAATAAGATCACTAAGATAAGATGACATATTTTGGATTGAAAAGATTTATTAAACATAATACGTGAAATGATTTATGGTGTTATAAATACTGATAAAATTTTTTTATGTAGAAAATTTTATAAGAACTATACATTGTTTTTACTACTCTTCTAAAATAGATTGATTGCATGATATAGAAGGTGAAATGAGGAACCACGTTATAAATACTATTAAAATCTTTTTATGTAGACAATTTTATGAGAATTATACAGTGTTTTTGCTTTCTTTTTTTCTTTTATAATTATAATGAAGAAAGAGAGATTCGAACTTGGACCTCTCATTTGAGATATCAAACTTAATGCCACAAGGCCATTAGCCTGCTTTCCTAAATAGATTGATATTAGTTCCTCTATCACTCACCTAAACATATTACGTATCCTGCTTATTAAATTATTTTTCGTAGAAAAGGGATGGTATTCGACATAGTGATGAGCATTTGGAGAAAAAAGGAATAGGCAACTAGAGATCTTACAGTTACAGGATATATTGCTCTAACTATTTATGACTTCTACTTGTATTGACATATCTCCTTTTATTAGGTTTAATTGCGCCTAAACCTAATGTATTCAAAATTATGTACATAGAAATAAAACCTTAAAATATGTATAAAGATTTTTTAAAACCTTATTTTATTACTTTGTCTTCAAATAAAACGATTAAAAGATATGAAAGAAGAATATTAAAGATACCTTCTTTTTAATTATTCTCTAAACAAGTAAATGATTATTTCAGGATGAGAAGAAATAAAAAAATATATTTACTATTTACACATATTAAAAAGAGGTTGGAACATATTATAAGTTGTTACGGGAAATATACTAAGTTCATTCTTTTTGGTTTTAGACCAAAATTTTTAATTTTTTTTTTTTATTTCAAACTCAGCCTCCATCATAAAAAGGAAAAGATAATAATATTTTAATATATAATTATCAAAATACTACTAGAATGAGAAAAAAATAAAATTTTAGATAATTTAGTGACTAAATTCATCTCTTTAATAGATAATAGTTGTAGAATACTATAAAAAAAAAAAAATTACGATGCTTGATGCTTAATTGATCGTTACCGTGATATTGATTTTACAAAGAAATCTTTATTATAAAAAATTCAAATAACATTTTTTTATTTTTATTATAAATAATAATTTAATACTAAAATTATCTTTTTAAAAAAAATATTCTTATTTAAATAAAAAATTAATAAAAAATCTTATTATAATGCTGTTCCATCCTTTAATAATAAGAGTTCTGTTATAATGCCGTGGATTAAAAAGTTATAATTAAAAAAAAAAACCCGAAGAGCTATGAGAAATTAAAGTAAAGAAATCTTAGATATTCAGTAAAGCTAATTTTTCCTTCCTTCTTTCCAATATATTAATTTTTAAATTTTTATATCTGGCCTCTGAAGGCCATGAAAAGTTTTTTTAAATATATTTTTTTATAAAATTTTCATTATATTTTAAGGCACTGTTCTGTTTGCAATTTTTAAATCACTGTTTGCCATTTCAAAATTGTCTCTTCCATCCCTTGGATTTGCTATCATTTTAGCCATTGTCGTTGCAGTGAGTGCAAGCTTCCCTCCTCTTGCCTTCCACTTCGACAAATATAGCACCCATGAAAAACCAAACCAAAAAGCCCACGAAAGAGAACCATACTTTCACCTCAAACATTCCTCCAAACGTTTAAAACGACAACCAGAGAAAGCGAAACCGCACAAAACAAAATCACCCAGCGACCACAACTCCACCAAAGAACCACAAACAATACGTGACATTGAAGACTTGTCACTGGTTCCAAAGAAGACACCAGAAAATCCGAACATCACTTCTGGGTTGGTATGATGTGAGCCAAAGAGACCTTCCCTAGAGAAAAAGGAGTGACCTTGTAAGTGATAATGGAGAAAGAAAAGCAGAAGAAGAAGATGAAGAGAGAAGGGCGTATGGGATTTGGATGTATGAAGTTAAGTTGCAACAGACAAGGGTTCGAACTGTGATTGATTATTATAATCGGTGGATGCTTAAATGGCCTTCTTTAGAAGATTTAGCTTCTGCTTCTCTTGAGGTATAATTGAACTCCGAGTTGATTGCTTTTTGTTTCCTTACGGAAGTTCTTTCAGGATTTTCATCTTTCTTTTTCTCTTTAATCTAAAATAAACAATAAAAATTTCCTCTTTAGGTCGTTTATTAGTGTTTTGACCCATCATCCATCGATGGGAATTGTTTTTAAAATAAGTAGAATTGTCATTATTCTTCATTGTCTCTGCTTTTCGGATGTTTGACATTATTTTTCTCGTCATGTATGGATTTGTTCTAGTTTCACACTTTAACTGTGTATGTTTCCATTATATAAACCATTAAATTATAACAACTCATGACTGAGCAACTTCATCGGAGTCCTTTACTCGAAAAAAAAAAAAAAAAAAGGCCAGTGGAGTTTCTTCGTGGATAAATGAAGTTCCTCTGTGAAGCAAAGTGGCTTTGCAAGGCAACTTGATTTTTGTTTGCTTTTTCTAACGTTGTCAGAAACAATGCTATCATGTTGAATAAAAAATATTTTTATTTTAAAAGAAATTAATATTAATTAGTATAATATTTTAAAAATAGCTAAGTAACTTTATAGAAATACTTAGGAGTAAAGTGGAGGGATTAGTAGAAAAAGTTTCTTAAAACGTATAGGTGATATTTTGAATAACTATTTAGATAACTCATAGATAAGAATGAATTGCATTTGAAAAAATATTATATTTATATCATAACACTCTCGTTCATACATTGATGTGCCTTGTGTAGCAGATACCGTACAGACCCGCGACTTTACCCAGAATTGTTGCATGCTCAGCAGTACAAGAATCTTCTGCTTCTACAGGTAGGCCATGCCATGTGTTTGGATCTTAAATATAGCTTAAAAGTCTCTTTGTGTATTTTGGATTACGAGTCCTGATTCCTGGGTGACAAATTTAGTTGTTTCCTGCACTAGCCACAGCTGAAACAAAGGAAGTAAAAGCTGCCCCAAAGGAAGCTGCACCAAAAAATGTTGCGGGTAAGCTTAAACATCCAGCAAAGCCCCTCCTAAGCCATTGCCTCAGTTAATGGAGGAGGAAGTTATCCCTTCACTCTAGAGACCCTCCAAACTCAAAGACGACCTCTCCAAGATTGAGCTATCTTTCCAAGATAACAAGGTTGGTCATAAATTTTACCAAACAACATGCCTTCATATGGAAGACATCCTTCAAAAGTAATAACAATTTGAAACTTTGCCGATGATTCACACACATATGTGCACATTTTCAATCTTTAAGAAATATAAAGTTTGAAATTACTCAAATAGAAAAGCAGTCAAATACTGCAGGCCAAAATTGTACCTTTCTCTTAAAAAAACTAGCACATTTCATACTATTTTGTGACAAAACTGAAAACATTATCTTATACATAAATAAAAAAAGGTAAATGTTGCAAATTATACTTAGACTTTGGCAAAATGTGCAATTAGATACTTGAAATTTAAAGTTGATAAATTTAGTATTAGGATTTTAAAATTGATCAATTTAATATCTAAAATTATTTTTCGTATACGCTAGCTAATATTACTGAGGTATTGTTGATATACATGACAAAGTTTGAGTACTAAATTGATATATTTTAAATTTTATGTACCTCATTGCATATATTGTCAAAGTTCAGATAACATTCGTAGCATTAACTTAAAAAAAAAAAATTCAATTCAAATCAAACCATGAATGAAACAAAAAGAGGAATTGTTTTCAAAGTGTTCAATTAATCTTGGCTTCCCTAGAAAGTTTCCATTTAGGTTATCCAATTGAATTACACATACAAAGACCTTAAGTGGCTACCAAAACCAAAACTTTTGAGATTCTTAATTAATCTGAATATTTTTTTTTTCTTATTTAAAGTTGATTTAGATTTAAATTTAAATTGTTTTCTAAATCAAAATATTTAATTTGATATTTATTTCAATTATCTTCATACCAAACTAAAAAATAAAATTATATCAAGTTAAGCCAATACATTGTATATTATGTATATGAAAGAAAAAATAACCTATTAATTTAGTGATCCCATGTCTTAGGTCTGCATAATTCCTATTCTTTGTTTTTTAAGAAAGGTAGGTAAATTGAGTTAATAACTTGTCAATCAAAACTTTATAATATGTCATAACTTTCTAGAAGGTTCTAAATCCTTGGTAATCATGTTTAATAAATAAAGTGATATTAATAAGCTTGTAATGGTCTTTAATGTTTATTTCAATTTTTATTAAAAGAAGATCAACCTATTATATTCATTTTTTTTAATTAAGTTCTTACAATTTAGTATTTATATTATGTCAATTGTATGGCTTGTGTGAAAAAACTTGAAGTTTGAAAATTCTCTCTTTTTGAAAGAAAACTCAAAAACGAAACTTTATCTGAAAAACTAAAGGTTGAATCTCCCCACCTAACCATCGCTTCTACTGCTCTTGCCTCATCTCTATCCTCATTAAACCCACTATAGTTCGCCTTACTTCCATCTCCATCTTCTTTGCACAAGCTCATCCGTCTACTATCGAAGGCCTTAGCACGCTCAAACCCATAAACCTCCTTCCTCTATCCATCTCTACGCACTTCACCACCTTTGTGATGCAACGGATAAAATCTGCTAACTCATATTAACATTTATTTTTACACATCTTAACCACCACTGTTGCCACTAATACTTCATCACTTCCATCTCAGCTATACCGCTACCTCTATTACTACAACCATCGCTACTACCACCACTACCTTTAACACTAACACTATTACATTGTCACCACCATAATTAGCATAAATAATCATCTCTAGTTTGATCATTTAGCAATTTCTCAATTAAATTGTGAAATTCGCAAAACTTGAACATCAAGTTGTATTTCAACTTATGTTTCCTTTTGGCTTTTGGTTTCTAACATGACTTAAACATAAGGCAATGTTGCATGTTGTGTCAAGCTCGATATTTATCATTAAAACCTTAATAAAACTACCTTAACACCACTTATGTTTGACCCATGTTAACTTTTACTTTTTCAATCTTCACCCAAAATCTTTCATATGCTTCAAATTCCTTTCTTTAGCTCAATAACAATAAAAATCGTAAAACCGACATTTTACAAATAAGCTTAAATTTCTCCATAATAATATGAAAAATTAATCATTAAAGCTCAAAATATCTAAATAAAGGTTGATTAGCACTTATCAATCACTATCGCCACGTAATTATCATCATACTACCACATTGCTTGCGCCATAGTCCTCGACTACAGCACCACTCTTACCATTAACAGCGCTATCATCTTAAAAACTTTCCACACCTTATACAAGCATTAAGTTACAACACGATCCCTTTTGGTGCAACTTTACCACCACTCCCATCATGTTGCATATACTACATTTATTTCAATACTAACAAACCCATTGCACACCATCATCAACATTATCTGCCTATCATAACTACTACCTTATCATCACCATAACTATTATTAATTAGCTAATGCACTGACCATTACCACCACTATGGTGCTTTGTTATTGGCAAGGAGTCGTCAATAGTAATGGCAAAGGTAGTGGTACAATGGCAGTGTTGGCAACAACAAAGATACTTTACCCCTTCAAATTTAGTAAAAGAATAAACTGCGATTTGGCTTTTCCCCATTCCAACCAGACTATATGATTTGGTTGAAGAATATTTTTGAGTTATAAAAGATTGCTTTGGTTCATTTACACTTAGACCGACGATTCAAGTTGTATATAATTACTAGTAATTTCCATTTTTTCCCCCTTGCGAATGTGAAATAATCGATAAAAGAACCATGCCATTTAAGAAGTATTAACAAGTATATACATGTGGAGATTTTCAATAATTTAGAAATATAAAGTTAGAGATGGCTGCATATCTACATGTATCATAATTAGGTCAAACATATTACTCTTTATATCGTCTTATGATGAAATTTTACAAGTAAAGTTCAATTTGGTATGATGTTAGAACTTCAAGCTTTAGTGATAAAATTTAGCAAATAAAAGTAAGATCAAGTATTACATTTGAAAACTTAAAAGCTTCAGTTATAAAATTGGAATAAATAAGTAAAGTGTTTCTATGTAACTCAATATAATTAAAACATATAATAAACCTTGATTTAGTATCAAAATTTTTAAAGTGAATACAAGTTTAATCAATTTTTTCACGTTATGGTATCCAGTAGATAAAAGCATGATCAAGTATGACATTTAAAATCTTAAAGCATCAGTTGTAAAATTGAAAAAAAAAAAAAACTAAGGTATTTTTATGTCACCTGATATAATTAAAAAAAATAACAAACTTTGATTTAAAATTCCTCGGTGAACACTAGTTTAATCAATTTTTTTCACGTCACTGTATCAAGTAAATAAATGTTTGAATGCTTTTACATTTATATATTTATTTATTTTGCCAAATGATTTACAATGTAGAGTTATTATTATTTTTATTTTAACACTCACTTAATCGTTTTCACTTTTTATCATAATTCTTCATCGTTTACAGCAAAACTTGCATTACCCCTTCTTCTTCAGTCGGCCAAAGGCATGGTAGTTACATTTTCTTAAAATAAAATTAAATAAAAAAGGGGAAATGGAAAAAACCCAGTGCTTTCAGAACTCCTGCTAGGATAGAACACCGTGGAATGTATGCCTAAAAAAGACTCCCACATCGTTTATTTGAAGAGATATTTACTCCTTTATAACGCACTGCAGA
The DNA here is from genome assembly GCA_024138025.1 of Combretum micranthum. NCBI lineage: Eukaryota > Viridiplantae > Streptophyta > Magnoliopsida > Myrtales > Combretaceae > Combretum > Combretum micranthum. Next base: position 149,871 of record JAMXBD010002941.1, read on the forward strand.
ATGCAATAGAGTGTCTCTTCGGAGACATCCGATAAAATTGGAACGATACAGAGAAGATTAGCATGGCCCCTGCGCAAGGTGACACGCACAAATCGAGAAATGGTCCAAATTTTTTTTGCTATTTTTGATCTGCTTTTGTGCTTCATTTGGTTTATGATTTGGCTCCTTTTTGAGTTTTCAACTAGGGTTTATCTCTTCTGAATACATCAACTTCTATTTGCAGATTTCATCACCTAAGAATATTGTTCTGTTATTAGGGTTTCGGGTAATCATTAGATTGCTGATTTTCCAATGCAATCTACTTTGTAGCCAGGCAGGACCAAGGGATTATTTCAAATTTCTTTCGTATTATCAATTAGGGCTGTTTTTCTAATTTCTACATTAATTTTGCCTTTTTTTTCTAGATTGCTATGGGTTTTTTTTCCCCCCCCCCCCACTGTTTACAAAATCGGCTGCCAAGAATATGAAAAACACAAAGAACAGAGAGATTTATGAGTGATTTGGAATTGATTTAAAACGATGCGCTTTTGATTTATGGCTAAGGTTTAGTTTTGTTTACTTATGCCATAAAAGTTAAAACTGGATGGATTAACCAGCTTCCTTGCACGCTATTCGTATTACTGACTATGGATGGTCCGAGTCCATTGAAAGCTTGCACTATATGGAGCTTACATTCCATCTCTCGCTGTTATGTTCAATCTTAGCACAGCTATCTATTTCAATTTTCCCATCATTCATTCAATTGATTTCCTCTCAAATTGAAATGTGAGACGCACAGCTTTTTGGTTGGTATTGGCCCTGTCGCTGTGCAAAACTGAAAGGATTGTTAAATTATGGATCTGAAGATTTCCCATTTAGCAGTTTGATCCCCATGCCATCTATACTTGGTTTAGTGTAAAAACTGTACTACTCTTAAATCTCCTGTATTTTGTATCACTTGCTGCATGATCAGTCGCCTGATTTTTAAATGTTTACGCGTTGATTTCTGGTGAATATGGCTGCTGTTTCTCGGTGCATGCACAAGGCTCGATCTTCCGGTTGTTAGACAGGTGTAGTATTGAATTTGTATGGTAACTGACTGATATCCATCAAAAGTTTTGACATTTGGGAGCAGAAAGACTCTGAACTTCTCTACGATAGCATGCTTTCCTGTTTGCGATTGTTTTTTTGCCTTTAATATAAACTTCCTGTGCAGGAGCATGCAAGTTTTCATTCAGTATAATGGAAAGCTTCCCAGATTGTCGTTCTGAGTTGGACTGATAACGAATTCACATGGCCATTCTGAGTTGCTGGAGCAGCTGCACTTGCTCCCTTCATGACAAAGGACTGAATGCTTTGGTTTGTTTCATCATGTTGGTCTGGTTACCCTTTCTGGATGGGGAAATAAGCTTTCTACATAGCATTTGTCTATGATTTGTAAATTGGATGGCTATTCTTAGTGATATAGCACTTGTTTTACACCATGTAAGGAATCTTGGAATCGTTCTTGTTTTCTTCAATGCCAAATAGGATATCAGGATATTCAAGAAAGAGCACCATTGTTGCATGCAGTTGTGTTTGGCCATTATTTTCGATTCCCCTCCTTAGCTGTGCTGACTGATGTTGTGTGCTGTGTTCTATTTTGCCGCACTTGTCCAGAGATGCTTAAGAAATTTTGATGAACTAGCCTAATTGT